>JANTPZ010149668.1:11023-47617 GCA_025593235.1 Vachellia pachyceras
TCTGACTGCCCACCACATGAAGAATTCCCCTATCATATAGATCCACAGGAAATTTCGGAATGCGGACCCAAGCTGCAATTTTGGAAACTTCTTCATCAGGATCAAATCCTGACTACTATTGCTGAATTGCAAGGTAATTAATGATCCATATAAACCCACAGTCCTCCAGACAATCTTCCTTACTGCTTAGCTTCACAAGCCGGATCCGATTTCCATAGTTTCAATTTTACCTTTCTTTCCCCACAGGCTCTGCAACTTCCATGCCAACAGATTCTCAGGCACCATTTTCCCCAACAATCTAACTGTTAGTGACATGGACCATTTTTGTGCAAGCTTCCTTGATGAAATGGAGAATGTAAGGTTTGACTGCTGGCTTGACTTGAGCTTTTGCTTTGTTTTGCCTTCTGATCCTTCATTTTCTTCCAATCTAATAGACAGAATAAACTATTGACTATTTAAAGAATGTAAAATGCTGAAGGTAGTGAGGGACAGACAGAAGCTATATTTTTAATAGATAGAATAAGCTATTGACTTGATTTCTACTACATAACTTAGAAACAGGGGAGCTTATAACCATTAATCTTTATTCCTCATTTGAGGCGCATTATGATTGTTATTAACGGGTTCAATCATATCGCATTATGAATGTTATTAACAGGGGAGCTATATTTTCTCCTGACGCTTGTGGTTATCGCATTCTCACACATCATGCGCCTCAATCATATCACAAATAACAATCTTGTGATTTCTACTACAAAATAGAAGCTCTTGGGTGCACAATTCAAAGCCTTAAGGATGCAACTGGAGGCTAAACACAGGCTCTTGATGGAAAACCTGCTGGTATTTTCTACACCAGAGGGTCCCAAGGCTCCTGCTGGAACACAACTTATTCATCATGGGATGATTTTCCTGCCAACTTGATACACGTGCGGTGCCGGGATGTTTTAGTGAAAGGAGAATTTCCATATGTATATATTAGTTCAATGAATTCTTAATAAAATATGTTTTTTGTCATGACATTGATTCATTCAAGTTTATTTGATGGTAAAAACAATTATTTAGTCATTTTTTTATTTTCTAATGTAAAAAAATATCCATATTTATTTATAAAAAAACTTTTTCAATTGCGCATCTCCATATATGTTCTTGATGCTTGTAAGATATTGAAAAATGTTATCAAATTTATAAATATTATTTTAAAAAAAATTCCAGATTACCTGCGGATTTTCCTGTGAAAAAATCCGCAAGAAAATCAGCAGGTAATTACCTGCGAAAAAATCCTCAGAAAAAAAAATTTCTACAAACTTTATACCTGCGGATATTTTGCTGAAATCCGTAGGAATATAACTTTTTTTGTAGTGTTCTAAGAAGTGACAAAAAAAAAATTTCAATCTATCAATCAATTCATAAAATCACTCATTAACACTTTTAACCTCTAATTAAAACAATTAAACTCAAATAAGGTGTCAAAGGCTCAATATCGCATATATTTTCTCACACAAAATAAGACTCCATCAACTCCCCCACATTTAAGTTTTGACACTCCCGGGACAAAAAAGAATTGGAAGAGTATATTTGAAGTATCACATCATTGATAGTTGCTCCTAATCTACCGGGATGTCTCTACTTCTCTTCAATCCATGAAAGCTGAAAAACTAAAATGGATCAATTATGAACAACCACTCAAGGGATACATAGGTCTTTTAGTCATCTCACTTAGTTGGGGTAAATTTCTCTCTCATCTACTTGACCATAATTCTACCACAACCCTTACAGGGGTGCGCTAGGTGTATTCTTTGCTCCGGATTAGTCAGTTGCCCTGGGTTACTTGGTTCAGTTAAAAGAAGGCCATGGATTTAGGAAAAGGCGTTGGATACCGGGGGTTTCCGGGTGGGTCCAAAATTGGGCCTTTGCCTGTTGTTCACAAAAAAAAAATGCACGAATGGATCAAGAGGTCTTTCTTTGGGTTGCAATGTTGGAGTAGGAAAGAAGTGAAACTAATGAATGTGACAATATGATAGGTAGTTGATTGAGCATTATTTATACCTCTTTTGCACTTGACTTTTCAGAGTTTTTAGTTCAATTTTAGCCTATTTATTACCCTTCTTGTGCTTAATTTGAGAATTAGAATTGTTGATTTGAATTAGTGTAATTTTGGATGCATTTGCCATAATTATGATATAACTGTGCTTAAATTCCATCATGAGCAAGTGATACTGCAAATATTTGTTATTTTATTTCAGGAACTCTGATCAAGAACTTGGGGAAACATCTCTAGAGGAGTTCGCCGCGGCCAACAACAAAGTTTGCTACGGCCAAAGTCAAACGGTCCAACAAAGAACTCTCGGGAGAAGTTCACCGAGGCAAATATCGCTCATTAGCACCAAAATTTGCTCCAAATAGAAAATAAACCAACCCTGTTTCTTGGATCCAACCCTGGAAGGTTAAGAAGACCTAATTAGGGCAAGTTCGAGGAGGGAAAGCAAGGAGGAGGTAGAAAAAACACACACACACACACACACATTTCTCTCATCTTCTCTACTATCCAAAACCCTATTTCCACTCCATCTCATCACCATCAATCCACCATGTGCCTTCTACCATCTATTGGGAGCTTGCTTTCGCATAGAATGAGTGGCTGAGCATCTCCTTTCCTCTTGAGAATGAAGACGGTCTGAGTTCGGAGTGCTGAAAAGGGAGTATTTATTTTCAATCTGTGTCTATGTTATTGATTACTTGGATTCTAGTTAGACTGTGTAATTAGTACTTAGATACTTGGTCTCGGTTGAGCCAAACTTGGATTATTTGTGTATTGAAGTTGTTTTGTGTTTGACATAGTAAAATGAAGTCTCATCTCTACTTATTCAGTGAAATCTTCATTGTTCTCTTTAATCTTCCTAATTGTGCTTGATTTTAGAGGCATTGATGTGTTGAGTTAAATTTTGCGCTTTTCGATTTCTGTACGCACACTAAGTGTTTTTAAAGGGTTTCATGAAATGGAGTTCATTACATGGAATTTCTGACCCAGCGAGTTGTTGGGGGGTTTTTGATTACGAAACTTAGTGTGAAAACGAATAATTTCTCTAGTCTTTTGCGAACTATGATGGCCTACTCATTTTCAAGAGGAAATCCACTATTCACACACCTTTTCACTTCAATTCTGTTTTGCTGCTTTTCTTAATTCGAAAATACCAAAAATAAGTTTTACTTTGTATTCAGGATTTTGGTAAAAAGCAATTTTGAACCAAAAACTGATTTGATTTCCTAAACTTAATCACAAGCTAGTAACTGTTGGTACGCATGCAGCTCCGAAGAGAACGACTCTGGGGTTGCACCCTGTGCAATCCTTGAAAATCACAATTATTATTTTTTGATCCATTTCTAAGGCTAGACAACGACAAAACTTTATAATCTGTGGATTAGCCGGATCAGTAATTAACAGATGTGAATGAAACTAAATGCACATAAATTTATTTTCAAGGACATGAAAGTATCAAGAAGCCTTAAGGAAGAATGTATTATACACTTGCAACACTACCACTGTTCACTTTAAGCAGTGAAATAATCATATTTTATCAAGTGGATTTACAACATTTTTGGGGATTTTAGTGATATTATTTGGCTTTTATTGAGCTTAATTGCTTTAATTATTATTAATGTTTATTTTATGAAATAAAAGCCAATTAAGGTATTTGTGGAAGAATTTAAGATCAAAAGATAAATTTGAATTAATATATCTGCCTATATAATCTTAGAAGATTCTGAATTCAAATTAGTAAATCTTGATTTTGAATTTGAATTAGAAAATCTAAGATTTTGAGTTTAAAATTCAAATCGAGGACCATAACAAATCCATTTATTTTATATAATATAATATATTATATTATATTATATTATATTATTATTAATGAATTGGCACCATCAGAGAGATCCACACTCACGCACAAAAAGCAAGCCACAAAATCCTCCAATATCCAAGCACACTTCATTCCAGGACGCCACGCAAGAATTGAAGAAGCAGTGCCGCAGAGATTCCAATCCATTGGGCCCACCAACACACCACAAAACCCTAATTCCTTTCATCAAATAGGGGCCACAAGCACAATTGATTACTATTCCAGCCGCACAATATTCCCTGGTTCATACAAAGCAGCGCACACAGAAGCATTCATTCCATCTGCTGAGCATTCACGCCACACGCTAAGCCCTGGGAGCAATTCAATCATCTAATCAATTCACCCACCTCCAGGACGCGATGAAAGTCTTTCTCCCTCGCGTCACTGTGCAGCCATTTTGATCCCACGAAGAGAGCACAGCAGCGTCGCCTCACACACTCATATTGCAGGGACCACGTTTTCATCTATTCACGAAGAGGCTATGCTCACTACTGTTCTAATGGCTGCAACATTTGGAATTATGGAATTCTTGATGCCAAGGCTTGGCTAATTCCTTTAATTATCTGATTCAACAACAACGGCAGGAGCTTGATTCTTCAAAAGGGAGTTCTTAATCGCTTTAATTTCCTGTCCAATAATTGTTTAACAATTCCTAGGTCTTAGGATAGTTTTTCTAATTATTGGAACAATTTCTATTGTTTGATAGGATTTATTTTGGAGATTATGGTGACTGAATTATTGTTTAGCAATTGATATTGGACTAATTTAATTTTGATTTCAATTATAATATTCTGGTATGACCTTTATATTGATTTCAGAGTAAACATCTCGTGATTTTCTAAGGTGGCTTAGAATCTTGGATCAAATAATCTTTGTTAGCTTTAATTCTATTATTTGAATTTAAGAGTTACAATTAAGCAGTAGTTTTATTATCCTTAATTCCTCTTTACTATTATGTTGGCAGTTAGTAAATTGGAAGTTTGGAAAATATTTTGTGGCAATTTGAGATGGCTCGGTTGTTGGATTAAAAGCTTAATTATAATTCTTTAGTTCATTATTTTAACTCCCATATCTATTGAAGTGATGATTGTCCACGTTGTTGAATTGGAGGATTGATTATTATCATCGTTTATTCGTGTGTTTCAATTTCTATTTCTATTATCAAAATTCATTCCAATTATTTTTATTAAAAAAACCAAAAAGAGGTATTTTAATTTCAATTTAAGTTACTCGCATTCAATTATTAGGAATTAATTTCATTTTCGGCTCCTCAAAGTGAACACGACCCGGATTGGTGCTATACTACATTAATTCGGTTAAATTATTTTTGACGCGAATCTAAGGCGACTAACGGTCCGCTCGTCAAGCTGCATCCAACAATTCTTTTTTCCATCTTTCTTTTTTCCTTTTCTTTCCTTTTGTTTTCTTCCTCCTTTTCTTTCTGTTTAACGTTGTTTTCTTTTCTTCTTGTTTTTAATTTCTTTCAAATGTTTTTTTATTGTCTTTTTCTTCTTTTTAGATTCTGTTTTCATCATTGCGCCAGTCACATAGCATAATTCAAATGTATACATTCAAGTGCTTCAAATGCAATCATATTCCTATTAATAATGAAAATCAATGCACAATAGCTTCTAGATAGATGTGAAAAGGGAACAAAAGAATGAATAAATAGGCCCAAAGCGGTTAAGCAAAGGATATAACATTTAAGGTTGGCTTTTTGGTCAATTGGCTTATTTTTATGAATGCTTCTATCATGTATAGAAATGTAAATGTTTATAAAGTTTTGATAAGAACACTGACAGGCTCTAGAGAACGTATGGCATAAGTGATGCTCACACAAGAAACGGAAATATTAGGTCGAATGATTATCTTTCAACATGGGTGAATAATGTCCAAAATAGTCTATAAAAGCTAAATAATACACTATAGCAGGGCTTATAGTGCTTATAGAAATCTACTTCATGGGATTCGTTTTAAAGTCATGACCACTAGGATGCAATGACAGTGCTTTAAGTCATGTTTCGTACTTCAAAAATTCAACACACAACAACAAAAAATTCACATAGTAGCAGAAAATTGCAGCAACACTCTCCACTCCTAACTCATATTTGTTGCATTATCCTCAATGCAATTAAAACTAATTTACCACAGGTATGACATAGAAATTTGCAGGCATGACAATTGAAACCATATATAATAGCAACACATAAACATTACACAGCAATGTTCTAACTAATGACCTACTGAAATGAAACAGATATGATTCTCAACGGAAAGGTAAAGAGAGTTAAATGAGGGAAAGGGGAAACATGAATTCAAGAGGGTTCAAAGTGTTCATTATATTGCTTCAGAAAATGTCCATTGGCCTTCATGGTTTTGCCATTTCCTTCATCTACAAGCTCAACCATCCAAAATTATGGACTTTAATAACTGTGCATGGGGCAACCCATCTTGTTTTAAATTTGCCTCTCTTAAACTTGAATCGGGCAAAAAATAATATAACTTTATCACCAACACTCAATTGTTTCCGTAAAATTGCTTTATCATGTATGAGCTTAGAGTTTTCATATACTTCAGGTATGATTTCTTCCAGCTCTTATAATTGGAGTTTCATTCTTGTGCTACAAGCTCAAAGTCCATATTACAACTTTTAACTGTCCAATAAGCTCTATGTTCGATCTCCACTGGAAAATGACAAGATTTCCCATAAATCAACCTATATGGTGACATTTCTATGGGGCATTTTGTAGGTTGTCCTATAAGCCCAACGTGCATAATTTAACTTGGTGCTCCAATCTTTTCTTGAAGGTTTAACTATCTTGTCTAAAATCTGTTTCGCATATCTATTAGATACCTTAGCTTGACCATTAATTTGTGGGTGATAAGGTGTAGACATTTTATGCACACTTCATATTTGGCTAGCAAACTATCTATCACCTTATTACAGAAATGAGACCCCTTATCACTTACCAAAGCTCTAGGACCACCAAATCTAGCAAAAATAAGGGGCCTAAGGAATTTCACAACTATTGCTGCATCATCTTTCTTCGTTGGGATTGCCTCCACCCATCTTGAGATGTTGGGAATGGTCCCATGAAGTCAATTCCCCAAACGTCAGAAACTTGACAAAATAGCATATTAAGAAAATTCATCTTATGCCCTTTTGTCAATCTCCAAATCTTTGCCAAATATCACATTTTTTTACAAAATTCAAAACAGCCTTTAAAAATTGTAGGCTAGTAAAAACCAGCTTCCAGCACCTTTATTGCTGCCTTTTTAGTAGTATTGAAATGCCATCCATAAATAAGCTAGGGAATGACAACCAATGATTACCCCTTCAATTTCTAGCTTTGGTACACTTCTTCAGATAATCTGGTCACTGCATATCTTCACACAATTGGAAGATTCCACACATTATATTTTGCTTCACTCTTGATTTTATGTGCCTAAAACTGAGAGAGAGAGAGAGAGAGAAGGGAGAATCAATTATGTCACCAAATAATTGATTATTGTAAGATACCATGGCTCTTTACTAACTAAAGCAAGCAAAACAAGATCTAGAAAATTATCACGAGTTAACTCAGAATTGGATACCCCATTTCTTTCAGTTGGTAATATGCTCAATCAGTTGGTTTTCTTCAAAAATTAATTAAGACACTCCAGAAAACAATTTGAACAAAGAAAACCATGGGAGTATAAGATGAACAAAAAGGATTTTTTAATGACCTAAAACCGATCACTGATAAGGGGTTTATCGAAAAGTATTTCTGGTGCTGTAAAGTAACTTTATGTAACTTAAAGTTTTTGTAAAGTAAGTTGTGGAGTCATGAAATTGCCACTTGTAATAGTCATATTTCAAGAGGATAAGAGAGACAAAATATCATAGATAAGTGGTAGAATATATCAGGATAAAGTTATTTTATCAATCCAGGTAGGACACACAATTAGCAACACATGTGCCATCTTTTATTTTAAGCTTCAAGACACTTCTTCAAGACCATTTGTAGCCCATAAGGTCAGCCATAAGGAATTGAAGAGAAAGGGACGAAAATGGAGAAGAGTAAGCACAAAGAGAAGAAAAATCACCCAAAAATCCAAGGTAAGTTGTGATTTCAACATGTAATCTTCTTTATTTCGTGATTTCTACCACTCTTTTTCCATTTAATCAGTTTAGTTTTGGTTAAAATGATGTATTTTGGTTGCTGGAAAGTAAGGTTTTTATAGAGAAAATGAGAAAGAGAGGGATTTAGAAGCAATAGTTGCTAGAAAAGAACCCTATGCATGATTTAGAATCTATCGGCGGTTGTTTTGCTTTGATTTGATGCTTGTATAAATGTTTGGATTCCAAACCCTAGGGGGAGGTTCTGCAAGAAAATGATATGCATTTTGAGGATCAATTTTGTGTTAAATAATGGTTACGAGATGGTTTAAAAGCAAGATTATGCATGTATATGAATGTAAAAGTTGAAAAATCTCATTATAGCTTGTTATTAATACCAAATGCATTATAATAATGTAGACATTTAAGTTTCAAAGGGAAGTTCCTAAAAAGTAAGAGCAAGTCAACAAAGCTAAGAGGAAAGTTAAGAAACTAATGAGCCAAGTTATTAATCTTTACATTCATATAGTCATTGATCGTTGTTTATTTAGTGTGCTATTTTGCAAGCTATTTATATGCTATGTGAACAAGTGAAATTGAATTTATGATATTCCATGACTATTTGCAAATTGTTTTCAAAGTGTATTAGAATATGTTCAAGTATAGCTAGATAGAAAATAAATAATAATCATGCATGTTATTAATATATGTGTTAAGTGACTTTTTTTTGGTGAAAATAAAGTACAGACCCAATTACACCCTCACATGCCTAACAAAAGGAAAACCTACTCTATCTTGTTCTAAATTCTGTAGGATTTTGTGTGGTGGTACTAACTAGATTGCTCTTTGATTTTCAATTCTTTGACTCAAGGAAGCAATGCTATCAGTGCTTTGGTTACCTTCTCTATACACATGCTGGATCTAAACATTCCATTTCCTCGCCAAACTGTTCTCCATCTTTCTTTGCAAGTGACGATAGCCTTCAATTGGTTTATTCCTACAAGTCAATTCTACAATTTGTTTGGCATCACTCTCAACTATCACTTTCCTAAACCCCATCTCCCAGTAAAGTTCTAGACCTTATATGATTTCAATCAGTTCTGCCTCCATTGGATCTCTCCCAGGTAATTTAATAATAAATCCTTTGATCCATTCTCCACATTCCCCTCTAATCAGTCCACCACATCCTCCATTCCCCTTTCCATCGCTCCACCCATCTGTATTCAGCTTGCATCAATATGAGGGTGGTGGTTGCCATTGTATAATGACTCGCTCTTCTCTTGTTTCCATGAACAGGTTCTATGATTTCCTCTATTTGCAACTATTCACTATCTAACGTGCTACTTGGAATCCATCATTAGGTATGACATAGCTCTCATTATGCACTTGTTTGTTCCTCCATTTCCATATGAGCCAACACATGACTGTGAACATCTCAGTCCAGTCTTTATCATAGTTCTGATGCCTCCTTGATTGAATATTCTGAGTAATCCACTCAAACCATGTTGATCCGAAAAAAGCCTCTACTCTATGCACAGGTATGATTCTCCTCCATAACTGAGTAGCAAATTGACAGTCTCTAAGGGCGTGTAATTGTGTTTCTTGTTGCAATTCACATATAGCACAAAAGCCGCTTCCTCCCTCCCATCTCTTTGTTACTCCTTCGTTGCCAACCTTCTGTGTAGCATTTTCCATGTAAATATCTTAATGCATTCTGGAACACAGCTTCCATATGATCTTCCATTCTGGTAACTCCCGACCCCTCTCACTGCCTTGAAAATGATGATATGCTGAAATTGTGTTAAAATCACCATCTTTCGTCAATTTCCATTTGAAATGTGTATTGTTTGCATCATTGCTTGCTGTTGAAACTTGAGTATTACTGTCTCCCAACATCTCTCTGTATTCAACTATGTTATTGAAGTCTTCCCATGATTTTGCGAGTTCCTTCCATAATCGTGAATCAATTCCTTTTGCAATGATTTTCTCTTTTAAGCTTCGTCCTTGGCCATATTTCCCTTGTAAAACCTGTACCCATAAATCCTCAGGTCTAGTGTGTATACGCCATAAAACTTTATGCAGGAAAGCTTCATTCATATCCTTCAAATTCATAATCCCCATGCCTCCTTCTTTCTTGGATCAGCACGTTGTTTCCCATGAGATTGCATGCCACTTTCGTTTGTCTTCCTCTTCTCCCCAAACAAATCTTCTACTTTCCATTTTAAGTTCCTCAATAATTCCTTGGGGAATTTTATCATGTTGCATAGGATACGGTGCCATAGAGCTAACCACTGATTTAACTAATGTAACTCTTCCGGCCATTGCAAATTCTTTGCTTTCCATCCCTGTAGTCTTCTCCTGACCCGTTCTACTATCATCTTGTACTTGTCTTTTCTTCTTCTTGGGAATCTGAGATTAGCTCCTAGGTACCTTCCCATTTCCTCCACTTTCTTGAAATTGCTCTTCCTGCACATCTCCCTCTTTCTTTGAGCATCTATATTCGGAGAGAAAAAGATGCTAGTTTTCTCCTGACTTACTCAGAGCCCAGTCATGGATTCAAAATCCTGTAAACAATTTAGCACAACTTCAATTTGGTTAGTGTTAGCTTCAGTAATCAGAACTAAGTCATCAGCGAACATCATATGTGATATTATATGTCCTCTTCTCCCTGCTCTCATTCCTCTCCACTGTTTCTCTCTCACTCTATCTAAAATCATATGCGTAAGTTTCTCCATGCCAGGGACAAAAAGGTAAGGGGATAGGGGGATCTCCTTGTCTAAGACCTCGAGTCGGTTTGAAGCCTTTTAGTTTCCTCCCATGCCATAGAAGCTTGTTTCTTCATAATCTACATAGACCATTAATCTTTCTATAATTTCATGAGGGCAATTAACTTCTTCCAACACTCTTTTCAAAAAATTTCAGTTCAATCTATCATATGCCTTCTCCAGATCCACTTTGATAGCCATATAGCCCTTCTTGCCTTTTGTTCTTTTTATAGAATGTAGAATCTCTTGTACTATGACAATGTTATCATGAATGTTACGGCCAGGAAAAAAGCTCACTTGAAAAGGGGAAACCAGTTTTGGCATCACTTTCTTTAATCTTTTAACAGTTATCTTATATATGCACTTGTAAATCACATTACATAAGGAGATTGGCCAGAACTGGTTTACTTTTTCCACATGATCTACTTTAGGTATTACAGAAATCAGGGTCTTGTTTACCTCCCTTATTTTCTCTGCATCCTTCCACATCTCTTTAATTGACCGGCATACACTGCTTCTAACTATATCCCAGCCTCTTTGAAAGAAGATAACTTGAAACCCATCTTCCCCTGGAGCCTTCATGCCTCATATTGCAAAAACAGTGTCCTTAATTTCCTCATTTGTTACAGGGCCTAACAAGTGTCTCCATTCCTCATCTTCTATTTGCGGCCAAGTATGATTTGTCTGTAACCAAGGCCTCATTTGCCTTTCTTCTACAAACAGCCCTTAGAAAAACAGATTTATCATCTCCTCCACTTCCTTTTCATCCTCAATCCACTGGTTTTGCTCATTTTTAGGCATTGACACCCTGTTCTTCCTTCTTCTTATGGTCGTTTTTGTATGATAATATTTGGTATTGCAGTCTCCCTCCTGTAGCCACTATGTTCTTGCCTTTTGGAACTAAAAAATCTCCTCTTTATCCAGTATTTCCTCAAGTTCTCTCCTTAGCTTGTTTTCTTCTTCCTCCCAAAAAGGGATGTCTTCACTTTGAGCTTTCTTTTGAATTCTTCCAATTCTTCCCATTAGCTTATGTTTCTTCTCCTTGATGTGTCCAAACTCATGAGCATTTCAATGTAGCAGTTTTGGAATTAGTCTTTGAAGCTCCTCGCTAACTGGTTTATTACCATTCCAATTGTTTCCAATTAAATCTCTAAAGTTTTCATGAGTCAACCACATTGCTTCAAATCAAAAGGTTCTTGTATCTTGAGGACCTCTTTTTCCCATGGTTTGAATAATCAGAGGGTGATGGTTTGAATTTAGTCTCGTACGCACTTTTACCTTAGCATCTGCAAATAAATTTCTCCAGTCCGAATTACAAAGCACTCTATCTAGTTTCTTGTAGAGCTGATTTGCAAAACCCACCTTAGAACCTCTCCAAGTGTCTTTAGGTCCCTCTGTGCTCATATCAATCACCTGGCACTTTTCAAATTTTGTTGGAATCTAACACATTTCCTTGAAACTGGTTGGGCTCCCCCTCTTTGTTCCTCATTGTTGCAGATATCGTTGAAATCACCTGCCAAAAGCCAAGGCATTTTTATACCTGTTGCAATGCTTCCCAAGATGTTCCAAAGCTCTCTTCTTTCCATCTCCCTAGGACTAGCATAAACCGCAGAGAAACACCATGATCTAGGTCCTACTCCATTCACCACACAGTGAAGCACTTGTTTATTATCAATATGTGGTTGAATGGAAATATCATTTTCCTTCCATAGAATCCAAATCCCTCCTGACATCCCTTGAGCTTCAACCATTAATTTATTTTGAAACCCAAGTCTGTCTATTATCTTTTGAGCTTTTTCTCCACTGCATCTTGTCTCCAATAATACCACAATTTTCGGTTTCCATGTCTAGTAAACTTCCTTAAAGGCTAGCCCGAAAGCTTTCTTAGTTGCCCCTCTTACATTCCATACTAATATATTCATAAAGACATTTATCAGGTATCAAAAGACTACGAGCACTTACTGCTCACACATGACATCTCTAACCTAAAGGGTATTCCCTGCATTTTCTCTCTCTCTTGATTGTAGTTGATTCTCTATCACCTCTTTAGGAGGTCCAGATCCGTTCATGATCATACATGGATCCGGTGGCTTCTCTTCATCCACTTCATCTTCTTTTCTTTTTAAGGCCTTCTAAATCATATCAACAGGCATATTACAATCCTCATCTACTTGTATTTCTAGCTCTGGATGAGATGGGAACATACTAAATATAGAATATGAAGGATTACATTTGATTTGCTTTGGTTATGGAAAATTTGGGCATAGTAGTGATCATTTTCCTAGTAAGAAAACTAATGAAGCGTCTCATCCAGAGGTAGAAATGCAAAAAATAATATGATTTAGAAGGTTAGATGGGAGGTTCATCTGATCATAAAAATATTGTAAAATCATCAATATCGGTAGGTAGATTACTTCAAAAATAATATCAAAGAGAAATGTAATGATATTGTGGAAGATTACTTATACATTACCTTGCTTAATGAGAGGATTGGTGATGATACTCCTAAGAAGAATTCAATAAAATCTCCTGCAATGAGCCTAATTGTCTCAACAGCAGTTCAAAAATTATTACTAAAAATTATAGATATACATATTACAAGCGGTAAAAATTAAAAATGTAATCGTAGTTGTAAGATGTATTATACTCATGCATACATGGCTTCACCAACAAATAAAGTTAGGGGACCTTCTCATCTCTTTGAATTTGGCTCATCTTATTTTCTAATTAGTAATTACTTTTTCTTAGAGAATTGACTATCTATAAAAACATATAAAGTTTTTAGAAAACATAATTCAATACTCCCCACTCAATATCCAAAGAGTTATTCATCAGTTTTTCAAAGTGATTTGAAGGAGGAAGTTTCAATACACATGTTTTTACTATAGAGGTACTTTCTACATATGACATATTTTTCTTCCAAAACACTTTATCTAAACCATCTTCTTCCTTTTTAGTTTGACTCATGATATTTATCGTTACAAATTTTGGTTCAAAGCTTAACTCACTCACAGTATTAGTGTCATGAAAAGCGAATGAATTATTCCAAGAAAATGACTCTAGTATGGAAAGTGAGCTATCAACTAAAGAGTGGTTAACGCTACACACATAATTACTATTGTAAAAATAAAAGAAATAATAGAAGGAGAAGAATTTGTGTCAGTGCTGGAAGAATATTGGCTAAATATCTCATAATTCTCATCACTTAACAAAGACAACTCAAATTCATCAACAATTTCATCAATTAGAACATCAGTAACACTTACTCCAAGCAGTGAACAAATAATGTATGGAAACAATGAATACATGAAATCTTAAAAATTGATCACCATGTCTATAACTCATGAAAACTGTATCTTATTACATTTATATATATATATATATATATCTCTGTCTCCCTTTTGATTGATGTCTTCGCCAGAAATTTTCCCACTCTAACGTTATTTTATATTAACAATAATATATTTGATGATTTATTGAAATTGATATATATGAGTAATGCTTAATATTTTAATAGGTTAAAATATACGTGAGCCTTTAAATCTATATCAAATTTTGTTTTGATCGATTAAATTTAAAAATATGCTTTTAGTCATTTTATCTTAAAAATTTAATTTCTTTTTGCAAAAAATGTTGAATCATATGTAATTTAGCCAAATGTGCTTACTCCTGTTGGGGAGGGGTTTGAAAAAGTAACCTAGTTTTCTATGAAATTATAAATATGTAGTATTAGTCAATATATTATTAAGTACAAGGAATTAATTATTCTAATTAAAATATTTTGGTAAATAAAGTGGCCATCATGAATAAAAACACAATGTAAATTAAAATATATTGAGTGATTAGAGACTCTCAATATATTTTTAAACATGCCTTTATCCCTATACTTATTTTCTAAGAATTAGCAGCATACCTTTTATTTTTTCCTGCAGAGAACTCTCTATTTTTTAATAATAATTTCAGAATATTATATTTGAGTATAAGTTGAATATTCTTAAAATTTATATTTATATGAATGTTCATCTAATTTTATATTATAACATTAAAATGTACAGGCATGTGTGTGTAGGTCCAAACTAATTGATGTAGTAAAAAAATTAATTAAACAAAAAAACTCAATTTATATTTATATTAATTAAAAAAATTAATTTATATTTATTATTTGTTGGGTCCAAACATACATTCAATAGTTTTTTTCGTAAAACTAGTTAATCTCCTTTACATATTTATCTCAATTTATGTAAAAGTACTAATCTACCGCATTCACAAATGGGTATGTTCATGTTGGTATGTATATTTCAACCTTCATGTGGTTCGTCACAACTTAAGACTAATATTTCTTTTGATCAATTAATAAACTAAGATTAATATGAAAACACATGATTTTGGTATGTGTATTTCATTTCAATATTGCTTATTGTATTCAACATTTCGGGTATTGTTAACACCAAACATGAATAGCTTAATCATTTTTGTTATTTCGTCCAAGACATTCAAATTCCCAACCACCAATAATTCAGTTATTTTTAATATAAAGAAATACAACTGCACAAACAATATTGGTTTTGGTACCACACAATCAACAAATCGAAAAATATATTATTAATTTTGTTTAGGTACCAATAATATGTTGGACCCGATTTTATTCCTCCAATATTGAGAGGCAAAAACTTTATATTTATTATCATAATAAAATACACTAACAACCCTTCTATTTTATTTAAATTATATAAATCCTCCTTATATTTTGAAAACGTATATAAACTTGTATCTTAAAATTTGTAACCAACTTTCCTTATAAAATTTCTTTTTCATCTATCCAACCATTAAGTTTGTTTTTTAAAATATTTTTGACCAAAATACCCATTTTTAACATAATAATTATTTAAGCATTTATATATGCCAAAATATTTTAAACAACTAAAAAATAATTTTCGATCTTTGCATATCATCTTTATGCACATGTCATGTTAATCTTTTTTGTATCATTCCAATTTAATCGGATGTCCTTGAAGAGGTACCAAATCATAATCCTAACACATACAAATTCAAACTTTCTTATTTGTTATAAAATTTATTAATTTTTATTTTCATCATCGTAGAGTATAAATTATGTAAGTTTGAGATGGTATAAATTATTTAAATTTATAGTTTAAAATTTTAAACACATTTATGATGCAAACATTTATAAATACATTTAATGAAGTAAATATCTATCAAAAGACTTAAACTTTTTAACCAATTTGTTATGTCTAAGTTAAATAAATTACTTAAACTAATGTCCTAATATGATACAACATTAAAAAATAATATTTGAAAAATGAAAACAATAAGGGAAAAAAACTACTAAATTATTCAAAAAAATTTACCTAAGATTAAGGATTTGATATTATGAATGGCAAATTAGTAAATAAATTTTATGCCATAAAAAACAAAAGTAACTAAAAATATCACGCGGGTTTAAACTTATTTTTACACACACTGACAAAAGAAATGTATATAGTTTGGTCTAAGAAATCATTAAATAAATTGTCCTCAAGGAACATAAATCAAACCCTTAAAAGGAAGAATATATCAACAATTATATGTAATTTCTTTCACACTTAGTCTTCATTAAGCGTTTTAAAGTCGGAATTTGGAGTTAAGTGTTCAAGTTTGATAAATCAACTTATTCATCAAACGCTAGTTATGATTTTTGAAATTTCAACTAATTTTTTCCTCAAAAATTGCGGGGATTACTTATTCAACAAAGTAATAAATGAGTTTGCCCTTTGACCAAACATAACTTATATATAAAGAAGGCTAAAGTATACTTTTAGTCCTTTATATTTGCGTCATATTTCACTTTAGTCCTTTAAGTTTAAAAAGTGCACTTTCAGTCCCTCAAACTTAACGCCGTTGGTCTCTCTTAACGGAGATTGCTAATTCATCAAATTTAGCTCTATTATTTTAAATCTTTTTTATTTCACATTATTTAAATATCAAATTTATTATATTATTAAATTAAAATTAAAATGTGATTATGCTTTGTCAACATTTTCTTATACCGTCATCAATTAAATTTGATAAGTCATCAATTTCCGTTAAGAGAAACTAACGGTGTTAAGTTTAAGGAACTGAAAGTGCACTTTTTAAACTTAAAGGACTAAAGTGAAACCTGATATAAATATAAATGACTAAAAGTATAATTTAGCCTATAAAGAAATATGCAAACTGAGTTTGATTGTTCAACAATTTATGGTCTTTTTTTTTTTTGCATTTTTTTTTTGTGTATTTCCTTTGCCATGACACTAATCTGACATTAGATATTAGGCTCGCAATAATATGTACTATGTTGAATATTCTTCGTTTTGAATTTTAATATGTAACATGTTGAATATTCTTCGTCTTTGAATTTTCTATTTATCGGATTGGAAGTAAATTAAAGAAACTTCCGATGAATAAGCCCGAATAATTTGGAAGACTATTCCACATAATATTAAACTGGCCACATTCAATACTAAAGGGGATGGATATTTTCGAGTGCATTAAATTTCTTCAATGGATATTTTTTTTTTTGTAAATAGAAGTTTAGTTGAGTTAGATCTGAGGACTTGTCATGACATATCTTCATATTTAAAGAGCGCTAACAAAATCACTTACACATCACCCACCAATTAAGTAATTATATCGTGGCAGTATTTGAACTAATGATAATATAAGCCGTAAGTTAATTCCTTGCTAATTAGGCCACCTTTCATAATTTTGAGGGAAAGAGCATATAGTTATGATAATTTTAATTTTGGGTGAGTGTTGAAAATAGTATTATGATTCTTTTCTAATAAAATTATTTTTGGTTGTCAATACGGATTTTTTGCCTTTCTTCTTCAAATACGTGAAATAAATTTCAATATACATATTTATGAGTTCCCATGTTAGTCGCCCAACAAAATAAGAAAAACGATATTATAATTTCCAACATCTGACTCCAGAATCCATTCGGCCTCCAGTTTATTATTGGGCCTAACATTAATATGATTGGGCTATGATATTTGGGCTTCTATAAATATTCATGAGTTTTAGCATCAAATGTGGCCCACTTATGCCAAAGTGTTGATGAACTAGAGATTTGATTTCTTCTTCTTCTTTTTTTTGTGAGAATGAACTAGAGATTTCTATACCAACGGGGATAAGGTCCTTCATAATATAATAAATCAATATTTTAATATAAGTTAGAAGATGTACTCATATTTAGCTTTTTTTAATATGATTATATCTTGTAAAAGGATACATGTGTTTTAGTTAAAAAACTTGAAAGAAGTTCCCCAAAAAATAAAAAACTTGAAAGAAAAAAAGAAGTGGGGTGCTTGTATAGCAAATAACAAAATAAAATGGTTCACTTGTGATCGTAATTTTGAGAAGTAACTTACTTTTTTTCTAGGTAAATATGTAGCTTAAACCAAAATAATTTGAAAAACTTTGTTTTACCTAAGAAGAACATGTTCTTGAAAAGGTTTAAATGCTGGTTTTTTTTCAAGCTAACGATTGTACTATATTCTTCTACTAATGTGATAACTAATGTTGACTGGCATTCATTCATTTACAATTGTTCTTTTTTTTTTAATTTTTTATCTGTTGTGCACCTTATTTGCCTTAGTGTCATCCATTTAGTCTTTTCATAATTTTAGGGTAATCTCCTTGTTTTGTGACTTAATGAACATTTATAATGTAGTAAACCAATAATAAGTCAAAGTTTTATGGGTTAAGGTATATTTTTACCCCGAAATATTCACGAAGGAACAGTTTTATCCTATAAGGTTTTGTAGGAGCAATTGATTTTCTCCGTTGTTAGGAGCAAATCAATTTACTAGGTTGCTAAAATTGTGCAGCATAATAATGCAGACCCTAGGTTGAACTCTTGATAACTATGTTCCTTAGATTTCATTTCTTAAATACTTTTAATTATCAAGAAGCTTTTGAATGATTAAGAACATCCTATGTATTTATTATTTTAATTTCTATTTGTCATTAAATTGAAAAATAGCTGTGAGAGTTAAAAATGAGTGAGTTAATGTCAATATGTGCTTCGTAAAAGTTAAGACTCTAGATTCATTGTCATAATTAGATTTATGAATTATTTGTACTAAAGAAAAAATTATTTTCTCACATTATCTAGCAACCATATAAGCATTTAAATGTTCATCAACTTCCAAAAAAAATATCAATTGACATTATTCAAGAATCATTCACAATGTTCAATTTGGAAGAATATCACATCAATATTAAAATGAAGCTACTCTAAATCAGGAAGATCGTCTTTGAACAAAAACAATCCAGTCCAATTGTGTAAAATAATGGAAAAGAAAAATAATGGAATCATATTATAAAATCTCATATCGAAGGTTACAGATGGAATCCAAAAATGAATCAATGAAAATATTAATGAAAATACAAAGAACTCATGTCAATATTAAGCCTCAGGATCTATCTTGGCTCCTTGGAAGAAGGTGAATCTAACTAGACATCTGGAAGCTAACTGCAACAATGATAACACACTTCCTAACAGCTATGGTGGAATGCACAATGGAAGAGTGAATAAAATGTCATACACATTAAATCAAAATATAATGTAGTATTAAGTATTTAAAATAATAGACACTTGGAGAATTTTAAGAAGTGAGACAAAAATCTCAATTTATAAATTAATTCATGAAATCACTCTTGAACACTTTTAACCTCTAATTAAAACAATTAAACTCAAATAAGGTGTCAAAGGCTTAATATTGCATATATTATCTTACACAAGGTAAGACTTTATCAACTCCCCTACACTTAAGGTTTGGCTCTGTTAGGACAAAAAAGAATTGAAAGAGAATAATTGAAGTATCAAATAGGATCATAGCATTAACAGTTGCTTCTAATCTACCATGATCTCTCTTCTTCTCTTTAATCCATGAATCTACCACAAACTGAAAAACCTACAATTAGAACAAGATTTAACCAAAATGGACCAATTATGTACGACCACTCAAGGGATTGGTATTTCACTCATCTCACTTAGTTGGGGTAAATTTCTCTCTCATCTACTTGATCATAACTCTACCATAACCTTGTCCAGGTTCTACCTTCTCCACTAACTTGTAAGAAATGCACAAATGGATCAAGATGTCTTTCTTTGGGTTGCATTGTTGGAGTAGGAAAGAAGTGAAACTCATGAATGTGACATGTGATAGGTAGTTGATGGATGTGAATGAAGCTAAATGCGCATAAATTTATTTTCAAGGACATGAAAGTATCTAGAAGCCTCAAGGAAGAATGTATTATACACTTACAACGCTATCATTTTTCACTTTAAGCAACATCCAACAATTTTTTTCCCTTTCTTTTCCTTTTGTTTCCTCCTTTTTTCTGTTTAACATTTTCTTTTCTTTTTCAATTTCTTTCAAAAGTTTTTTTCTTTTTGCTATCCTATTCTTCTTTTGAGATTCTATTTTCATCACTACACCAGTCACATAGCATAATTCAAATGTATGCATTCTAGATTAAGTGCTTCAAATGCAATCATATTCCTATTAATAATGAAAATCAATGCACAATAGCTTCCAGATAGATGTGAAAAGGGAACAAAAGAATGAACAAATAGACCCAAAACTGTTAACATTTGAGGTTGGCTTTTTGGTCAATTGGCTTATTTTTTATGAATGCCTCTATCATGTCCAGAAATGCAAATGTTTATATAATTTTGACAAGAACAAGGACAAGTTCTAGAGAATGTATGGCACAGGTGATGCTTATACGAGAAATGGAAATATTAGGCCAAAAGATTAGCATTCAATGTGAGTTAACACTTTCCAAAATAGTCCATAAAAGCTAAATAATGCACTATAGCAGGGCTTAATGCTTATAGAAATCCACTTCATGGGATTAGTTTTAAAATCATGACCACTAGGATGCAATGATAGTGCTTTTAAATCATGTTTAGTACTTCAAAAATTCAGAACACAACAACAAAAAATTCACATAGCAATGGAAAATTACAACAACACTCTCCACTAATATTTGTTGCATTGTCCTCAATGCAGTTAAAACTAATTTATCACTGGGATGACACATAAATTTGCAAGCATGACAACTAAAACCAAATATAATAACAACACATAAACATTACAAAGCAAAGTTTTAACTACTGACCTGCTGAAATGCAACAGATATGATTCTCAACAAAAAGGTAAAGAGAGTTAAATGAGGGAAAGAGGAAACCTAAATTCAAAGGGGTTCAAAGTGCTCATTATATTGCTTTACAAATGTCCATTGACTTTCATGGTTTTTCCATTTTCTTCATCTAGAAGCTCAACCATACCAAAATTATAGACTTTAATAACTATGTATTGGTCAACCATCTTGTTTTAAATTTGCCTCTATTCAACTTGGATTGGGCCAAAAATAACAAAACTCAATTGTTTCCTTAAAATTCCTTTATCATATATGAGCTTGATTTTCTCTTTTAAATCCTAGAGTTTTCATATGCTTCAAGTCAGATTTCTTCTAGCTTCTATAATTGGAGTTTCATTTCTTGTGTTACAGCCTCAAAGTTCGTATTGCAGCTTTTAACTGCACAATAAGTTCTATGTTCGATCTCCATTGGAAAATGACAAGATTTCCCATAAATCAACCCATATGGTGACATTTCTATGGGGGATTTTGTAGGTTGTCCTATAGGCCCAATGTGCATAATTTAACTTGGTGCTCCAATCGTTTATTGAAGGTTTAGCTATCTTGCCTAAAATCTGTTTCACATATCTATTAGACACCTTAGCTTGACCATTAGTTTGTGGGTAATAAGGTGTAGACATTTTATGCACACTTCATATTTGGCTAGCAAACTATCTATCACCTTATTACAGAAATGAGACCCCTTATCAAATCTAGCAAAAATAAAGGGCTTAAGGAATTTCACAACTATTGCTGCATCATCTTTCTTGGTTGGGATACCTCCACCCATCTTGACAAGTAATCCATAGCAAGGAAATGTACTGAACCCCATAGATGTTGGGAATGATTCCATGAAGTTAACTCCCCAAACTTCAGAGACTTCACAAAATAGCATATTATGAAAAGGCATTTCATGCCTTTTGTCAATCCTCCAAATCTTTTCCTAATATCATATCTTTTTACAAAATTTAAAACAGTCTTTAAAATTTGTAGGCCAGTAAAAACTAGCTTCCAGCACCTTTCTTACTGCCTTTTTAGTACTGAAGTTCCATCCATAAGTTAGGGAATGACAACCAGCTATTATATGCTATGTGAACATTTGAAATTGAATTTATGATATTCCATGACTATATGCAAAGTGTTTTCAAAATGCATTACAATATGTTCAAGCATAGCTAGTAATAGAAAGTAAATAATAATCATGCATGTTAAGTATGTGTTAGTGATTTTTGCTATTGAGATTCAAGAATCTCATTCTCCCCCAAAAATCTAACCTTTTAAGTCAAAGCTCAAGTAACGGTAAATCATGAAGATAAAGTCCTAAGGTGGGAGATTTAATGTAACGTCCCATCCATTAAAAAAAAGAAAAAAGAAAGTAAGGATCAGAGAATTGGCGTGGCGTGAGAGGAAAGGGAGTAATGATGGTGATGTGTATCATTTTAAAAAAAGAAAACGCAGAGAGAGGAGCCAGTAATGCATGCACGAAACCGGTAGGGTGGAGAGAAATATGTGCTGCCAGGCCAGTGTGTGCAGAAAAAAAAAAGGATTTGGGGGGGTCAACGCTGTGGGGGTATTATAAATACCCCCACACACAATAACATATACACACACTTGAGAGAAGAGAGGATCACCGGTTGAGAGAAAGAGAGAGAGAGCATACGCGAAGGGAGAGAGAGGGTGTGGGAGTGGGAGAAGAAGGTTTAGGAAGGAGTTTTCTAGTCTCAAGGTTCTACTAGTGCTATTATTTAGGTAAGTAAAACATTTTATTTTCATTAAACTCCTTTTATAAAAGTTGTTCCAAATATTTTTCTCTTTCTATTGGTAGTAATATTATGTTGATTAGGGAATATTTTTGGATTCAAATACTTTTCATGTTGGGGTTTTATTAGCAGAAGATTTTATATTAGTAAAATGATTTTTATTATTATTTGCTGTAAGACTAGGATTATTTATTGATATTTTAATTATTTTTGGAAAGTATCTATCTATGTTGTTATATAAGATTTTGAATATACATGATATTTGATTGATTTAAGCTGAGTTAAATATTTTATTTGAGATTTTGGAAGTAATAGTAAATATTTAATAACTTAAATATTTTATTTGATGCTATTTGAGATAATAATAAATTTTTAAGAGTTAAATATTTTACTTAAAGTTTAGAATTCCAAAATTGAAATTTCTAGTGTGATTTATTTTAGTTTTGGGACATTTGGAGATTTTCAATAAAATATGATATTTGGTATAGTGATCATGTTTTTTATTTAGATTTTTAATCTTACTATTATATTAATTTATAATTTATTTTCTCTGTAAATAGTTTTTTATATTTTATATTGTACATTTTTACCTATAAAATTGATTTAAAACAATTTAATATTTGTGCAAAAAAATTAATTAAACTAAAATTTTGTTAACTTGAGCAATAAAAGAGTTAAAAAAAGTTAAGAAAAATGATTCAATTTAATTATATAATATACATCTGGTGATAAAGTGTGAGTGGAAATGTTTGGGTAATTATTTATTTAATTCTTTTTATATGTTAAATTCATATTTGCATCATTGTATAGATTAATTGGACACTGGATTGTATTTGGTTGCCGGATTCTCAAGGCTAGTGGGAGTTAGCTTGGAATCGAAGTAACCGGGATTAATTTCTTTTATATGCTTGTTGTGGACTGTAAGGTGTTTTCTAACCCTTACTTTATTAATGGGAAAATTTAATTATGATCTAGAAAATTATGCATATTTTTATATATGACATTTATTCAGTGAAGCAGTGTAGTTTTTAACTATATGGGTGCTCTGTTATACATGAGATGCTGTGACATTTGTGATGAATCATATGATTATGGCATTGGGACTGTATGGATGATGGTTGAGCATTTATATCATTATGTGTTATATTGTAGGTTATTATCGGGACGAATGAAGAGTGGTGAATTATTGTGCCCTTAACTTTTGCTGATCCTTGGTCGGGATTTAAGCTAAGTTGGTGTGGGTGGACACCTCCTTACCTTAGCCTATTGCAGGTGGTATGGGAAGGGGTAGTGTTCTTGAAGTGATTAGCTAGCCGTTGGCTAGGTATACTAGCACTGATAGGCTGTACCATGTCCAGAAGTTATAAGGCGGAGCAGGTGGATAGGGTTTATTTGATTTTGATTAATATTATGTGATGGATTATTATTATTATTATACTGACAAAACCTACTTCTCTAACTTGCATTCCTATCTTGCATATGTTAGAAATTAACTTTGGTTGCTGAGACGTCATGTCTCATCCGGTTATTATTAATTTTTTCAGGCAATACCTCTAATTCTGATAGAGGTCGTGGGAAGTAGCCAGAGGCATAGTTAATAAGCCTTGTAGGCTCTTTTTGGTATTAGTATTGTATTGAATTTTATATTGCTATATAGGGCCCATTATTATGATGCATTGCATTTTGGGATGGCTGGCAAGAACATGTTGGCACTGCGGTGATGGTTCATTATTTTGTACCAAATGATTTGGAGTTTATGTGACAATTTATGGACGGATCGTGTGGCAAGGATCCGGGGTGACTTATTTAATAAAATCGCTTCAGCATATTTATGATGTTATTTAATTATTTTAGTTAAATTTATTATGGTATAGAAATGGTCTTTTCATTTAACTTCAAAATGCCATAGAATGCATGAATATGAAGTTTAAAGTTGTAAATGTTATTTATACAAGTGTTGGAATGATTGTATGATAACCCTCTACAACCTTAGATATATGAGAAGGGCATGTGAATATGTTGAAAATACTAAATAATTATGTTGATCAAAAGCATGCATGCCAAGTTAAAAATTGATAAGGTTGGAAGTGGTAAAAGAGGTCCAATACCTTCTCAAACCACTAACATGAGGTAATAATAAGGCTAAGCAAATGGATTGCAAATTATACAAAATTTTCTAGAAAAATAGTTCATATTACAAGGTTGAAAAAGAGCCAATGTTTGATGAATTTGGAGTTGTGTAAAAATTTATGGTTGTCTAAAGTTATAAAAAATGAAAAAAGGAAAATGACTAAATAACAGTGTTTCTTCATGCAATAAATTGTATTAATTGATCATAAAAGTAGACAAATTGATATTTTTGCCTTATAGGAAACTTGATAAGATTTATTTAGATACTTGAAACACTTAATTTCAATTTTTTGAAGATTAATTATGAATTTCAAAGTTGGCTTAAAATTATGAATTTACCGAGTGAACAGTGCACATGAACATTACTTTAAAAGTTTTAAAATTTCACTTGATTAGGTAATTCTAGAATATGGAAGGCCTTAAGTGGTTTACTATTAATCTCTAATGTAGAATAAGGTAGGCTAAGGGAGGTATTACAAGGGGAAAATAGTAAATGTAAAAGTTTTGTGTGTGTGTGTGAGAGAAATTAGGGAGGATTATTGTAAAGTTTTAAAAGTTAGGAAGGTAATACATGATATGAATATGAAGTGGATTTTGTATAATTTTATCCATCCTTTTTTCCTTTTGGTTGAATAAATCAATCTAAAAACAAAATAGAATCCCTACTTTTGAATAATTATGATTTACTATTATTTGTTGCTTAAATGACATACACCATAATTAAATATATACATGATAATATAATGGGATGAAACATTAAACATGCATAATCTTTATTTGTTATTATTAAATTATGTACGTAAGATCAAAAGTGTGTATATTAATGAGAACACATGCATATATGATATCCATTGATAATATTTTATAATATAAGAGGATAGAACGAGCCCAACAATCATAAATACATTGACATCTATAATATGGACTCCCTTTGTCATACCTGTTCTTTGTAGATGATTCACTTCTCTACAACACGATTGATCAATCCCATATCAACCTTATCCATAAGCTACTCAACAACTTTTGCACTTCCTCTCAGCATTGTGGCAGTGCGGTATAACTCCTCAAGAAGGCAATACCATTTGTAGTTAGCTAAGCTTCAAAAAGACTTACTAACTTAGCAAATATCTGAGATTCTTCTTCCTTCATATCAAAGTAACCAAAGAAACATACCAGTACAAACTTCTGAATGGAGAGCCAAATCCCTCTCTTTGGCTAGAAGAATCACCTTAGCTCAATTTTTAACTGTAATCCCATCCTACACGATGCAAACAAACTAGCTACCCTCTCTAACATGTAGGAATCTAACGACCCTCATTTGGAATTTTATATGGGGATAAATGGGAGACCATAAAGGTGTCCACCTCATGAAGTGGGAAGCTTTATGTCAACTAAAAGTATGTGGGAGAGGGTGCAACTTGAAAGATCTTAAGGTTCAGAACATTGCTTGTCTTATGAAGATTGGTTTAGCCATAATAACATAACTACATTGTTATAGTTATGTATAAATGAAAAGAAGAGACAAACAAACATGTCAGGCAAAGGAATGCATCCCATCCCTAAAAGAGATTGAAAATGTGTGGGTCAAAGTTAATATGGGATTAAAGTGGGGTATTGAAAATGGATAGCATATTTGTTTTTTGATAGGCCACTTAGTACGTGACTTGGGGCCCTTACTTAATCTAGCATTTGTGATATATTTTATTATATTATATTTCTTATGGATATTAATATGGGAATTTATAAATATCTATAGTGTGATCAGTGATCTTTTAGGCCTAAGCCAGATAGTGTAACCTTAAGTTAACTTTATAAATAGTACTATTTGATGGTGAGATTCATGGCTAGAGTGATTCATAAGACACTAATTACTTTTGAGATTCTTTAACTGGTGGCAGTTATCCCTATTGCCATCACTATGCCTACTTCCAGTCAAAAAGAGACCTAATATAACTAACTTATTTGTTATGCAAAAGGTTATTCTATTATTGATATTGGATCTCACACAAGAAAAAAGCAATATTGAAGGTAATGTATCTTCTACTTCTATATATTTCATTATGAGAGAGCTGATAAATCTTGAACATATTTTATTTGTTATGATCATATTCTAATAGCCTTTACCTCAATTAGTGAATTACGCCTCCAAAAGCCCATTATCAATTATGTTAGCATCAATGGGAGGTGGAATTCAGATTCTGTTGATCACATTCTACCATTTAACATATTACATGTAGCATCCCTCCCTAGAAAGCTATACATGCAATCTTTCTAGGAATGGTGTTTTTATTATTAAATCATCTTACAAGTTGTTGAGTGCATATCAGTGGAATGACAAAAACCCCCTTTGGAAGCTAAGGAATCCTAGGAATCTCTAGCTTTTCTGCCAGGAATTTCAAGTTCACTGTCTTGTAAATGAAACTATTGCTTATGTGAATTATATCATCCAAGCTAACAATGCTCTCATGAATATTACTCTGGACTGATTTTCTTTCTTAGTTTGATTTCTACTTGTAACCATACCTTAAACTCCTGTACATATTTTAATTAATGAATTCCATTTTCCACTAAAAAAAATTTGTAGCGAAAGTCCATAAGGCATCTTTTTATTACCCCTAAATGAATCCCAAGCATCCCAAACTGGTTTGTTTTGAACATTCTGAGTAGTTATCTTCAATACATGTGAGTTCAATCAATGGGAAAAAGGTTAGATGGAAGATTCATATGATCGTAAAAATATGGTAAAATCATCAGTTTCACAGTAGGTAGATTACTTCAAAAATAATATCAAAGAGAAGCATAATGATATGGTGGAAGGTTACTTATACATTACCTTGCTTAATGAGAGCATTAGTTATGATACCTTTAAGAAGAATTCAATAAAATCTCCTATAATGAGCCTCACTATCTCAATAGCAATTCACAAATTGTTACTAAAAATAATAGCTGTACATATTTTCAAGTAGTAGAAATAAAAATATAATTGTAGTCGTAAGATGTATTATACTTATACACACATGGGCTCACCAACAAATAAAATTAGGGGACTTTCTCATCTCTTTGAATTTGGCTAATCTTATTTTCTAATTAGTGATTATTTTTTCTTATAAAATTGACTATCTGTAAAAACACATCAAGTGTTTAAAAAACATAATTCAATACTCCTCATTCAATATCCAAAGAGTTATTCTTCAGTTTTTCAAAGTTATGTAAAGGAGGAAGCTTCAATACACATTTTTCTACTACAAAGGTGCTTTCAACCTCCTTCCTTTGTGTCATTTCATTACATATGACATATTTTTTTCCAAAACTCACCACTCTAAACCATCTTCTTCTCTTTTAGTTTGACCCATGATATTTATCGTTTTAAATTTAGGTTCAAAGCTTAACTCACTCACAGTATCAGTGTCATGAAAAGAGAATGAATTATTCTAAGAAAATAACTCTAGTGTGGAAAGTGAGCTATCAACTAAAGAGTGGTTAACACTACACACATAATAATTGTTGTCAAAAAAAGAAATAACAAAAGGAGAAGAATTTATGTCAGTGCAGTAAGAATCTTGGCTAAATATCTCATAATGCTCATCACTAAACAAAGATGGCTCAAATTCATCAACAATTTTATCAATTAAAACATAAGTAACACTCACTCCAAGCAGTGAATAATCCTCATATAGGTGTTTTATGGCCTCATATACATAAAAGCTAATTACATGCTCTCCAACTTCCATGTATATGCATCCATCCTTTAAGCTAAAAATTGTCCTAGCTATCCTAAGGAATGGCCTACCCAAAATAAGTGGTGCTTCAAAGCATGCATCTTGAGCCATATCCAAAACATAGAAATACACTAAAAAAATCATATCTTTTACTTCTACTAATATATCTTCCAACAGCCCATATGGGTTCCTAATTGTTCTATCAACCAATTGAATAATTGTGCTAATCTTTTTTATATTTTCAATGCCTAAAGAGTTATAAATAGATAATGGCATCACGTTAATTGTACACATAAGGATATTAGTTGTTATGTATTCACATTACGATAAAGCCTGTTATTTCTTATCACCTTCCCTCCTCTTTTTATTTATAAGTTACAAATTTGAAAGTAAACTAGAAATATTCAAATTTCCAATTGTGCAAGGAATGGTAAAAGAACTTGGATCATCAAATTTCAATAGGCTTGCATTTCTTTTTGTTAGTACATAAGTCTTTCAAAACTTTCACATATTCTAGCATACATTTCAAAAATTCTAGCATTGGAATATTTATTTCAGGTTTACCTTACAAATTTTATGCTTCTTTAGGTAATTGTTCATTGGCAACTTTTTTATTTCACATGAATGAATTTGGGAAAGGTAAGTTTGAAATATTACCTCTCTACCTTGTTGTGTAGGCTACCCTTGTGTTGATGATTCTCTTGATTCTTTGTGCCATTTTCAATTCTAGACATTGCTTCATCATCTGCTGCCTCCACTTGTTCAAGTTGTTATTGAGAGGTTGACTTAGTATTCACACTCTTAGAACAATCTCCATTCTTATAAGAGTCTTGAATAAATAAGTCTTTCCCTTCTGATAACAATTCTATTTCTTTTTCACTTTTCAATTTTTTTTTGTAACGTGATTCTTTCCCAATCTTCATCAATGTCTATATTATGATTCTAGGCATTATCCATTCCTTCTTCATTTTCAGCAAACTTGATGTGTTTTCCCACTTGCTTCCCACTCCTCAAAATTATGACATTAAGTGATTTTGGATTAATTACTGTATTAGAGGGTAGTGCACCTCCGATCTTAGCTTGGACATCACTCAAGGTGCTAGCAATTTGTGTGACAAAACAATTAAGATTAGCAAACTTGGTTTCCCACTGTCCAAATTAACTTTCAATTGATGCAAACTTGGAGTTGTTTGTTTCAAAAATAGAATCCATATTAAGACTCATATCCTCTACTGCCTTAAGTAACTTTGCCATGTTCTCATCACTTCTTGATGTTGCAGCTTCTTGAAGAGAAACCACAATACTGGAAGATTCTGCATTCATTGTTTCTTTATAAAACCATTCTGATTTTGGATACTAGGCCTATCTCCTCCTTCGCTCCACCTAAAATTAGGATGCTCCCGCCATCCTTTACTATAAGTGTTATAGAAGATATTTTTATATTGAAATTGATTTAGCCTATTGGAATACATTGCAGCCACCTCTTCATAATAAGTATGCCATGATTTACTAGTATGCATGAAAGATGAACACAAATCATAGGTTGGTCCCACCAATGCAAATATTTCAAAGTAAGATGAAGAGCTACACTGATCAAAGAAGACAGACATTAGAGTTTAAAGTTGGGTTTCATTTATTTTTGAGAGTGTCTCCAATAATAGTAGTTGGTCAGTCTATGAAGGCCAAGAAGCTCAGTCCTATTGATTCAACCTTGGTATATATGACTGTTTCAATTTCTCTATAGAGTTGGCCAAGTAGCTTATTGATTCGGCCTCAGTTGAAAATATAAACTTGTCATTGTTAAAGGCCTTGGAAATGGATTAAAACACTTGTGATTTCTAAGGATTGCACTAGAAGGTGCAACCACAGAGTGGTTCTCTATGGAGCCTCAGGAGCAAATAGTTAAATTAACTTGTTATTAATTTCGCTTTGACGAAGTAGAAAAACTTGTATCAAAACTAAAATGTAAAACAAACTCTCTTTTTGGGTTTTTGGATTACGGGAATGCAATGAAAACAGAGTGGTAAAACGCAAAATCTATTTAATGATGAATTTCTCTTAGAAATGGTTTAGTCTATCATAGCTTGTAAAAGATAAGGTAGAGCAATAGTTTCGCACTAAGTTTTGTAATGATAACCCCAACAACTTGCTGAGTCAAAAATCCCATGCAATGAACTCCATTTCATGAAATCCTTTAAAAACACTTACTGTGTGTAGAGAAGTTGCTAAGTGAAAAATCCAATTCAAAATATTATCAACTCAAATATCAATCACAACTAGGAAGATAAAATAGAGCAACAAAGATTTCCTTGAATAGGTAGTAATGAGACTTCACACTACCAAGTCAAACACAAGGCAATTCAATATAAAAATTAATCTAAGTTTGGTACGACCGTAACCAAGTGTTTAAGTACAAATTACTAGTCCTAACACAGCAACTAAGTAATCTATAACAGAAATACAGATTGAACTAATACTCCCCTTGTGAAGCTCTTGAACTCAAGCCTTCTCATCTCCAAGAGAAATGGAGAGGTTTAGCTACCCATGGTGCATAGCTCAACACTCTTGGTGGAAGAATATAGATGCATGATGGTTAGAAAGTGGAAGATAAAAGGAAGAAGTATGGTGGCTTGAGTGTAGATAGGAAGAGAAGACGAGATAAGAAGAGACTATTCAGTGGCTGCTGCATCTCCCTCATCCTCTGTGTGAAAATTACCCTAAATAGGGTTTATTAACTGTTTTGGGTTGGGTTCATGATGTGGGTCAATTATTCTTTCCATTTGGAGCCTGAACTGGTTTCTTAGTCACGATATTCACCATGGCGAACCTCTCCTGAGAGTCCCTTGCTTTTATGCTTGAGTTTTGGCCGTGATGAGATACACCGCGATGAACTATTCCAGAGCTACTTCCTTCCATTATTTGCTAGAGTTTCTGAAATGAAATAGTAATGATTTGAAGTATCACTTGCTCATGATTAAGTGCAAATATATCATATTTCATGGAGAATGCCCCCAAATTCAAGCTAATCAAAACCAACAACTCTTGTTTCCAAATTAAGTTCAAGTAAGGTCATGATAGGCCAAAATTGCATTAAATACTTTAGAAATTAAAGCAAAAGTAGTAAAGAAATATAGCTCAATCACTTATCGTTTGTCCTTACCCCCAAACTTGAGTTAAATACACAATTGATTCCATGTTTCTCAGCTCAAAAAGTATAACCCAGATCCCACACATGTTATAGAATATGATAGTATTGCATTGAAAGATAATTTATCATACAAAATAAGGCCACATCAGATTATGGATAAAAAAGATAAACTAGCTGAGAAGCAAAAGCATTCTAATGTTAAGGTGGTCTGGCAAGGTTTAATGCCTGATAGGCTACGTGGGAAGCTGAGGAAAAGATAAAAGTTAAGCATTCAAAGTAATTTGACTAAGGTATGTAAATTTCAAGGATGAAAATTTTTTAGGGGGAGAAATGTAATATCCCTGATTTCTGTAAGTAAAATGAAGGTCAGACGAATGGTAATGTAATGTAGGAGGCCGAGAGAAAAAGAAAAGAAAAGGTTATACACCAAAATGTAATATTTAAAATTTAAGGACCTTAGAGTAACGGTAAGACCGAACTAAAGTGGAATTATTGACATTCAAGGGACCCAATTGCTATTTATGGAATTCAAAAGCAATTTGGTAAATAAGAGGAAGTCCAAGGGTATTTTAGTCAAAGTTTGACCAAAATACCAGAAAATTTTTTAGGTCACAATCATATAGAAAAAATTCACTGATAAGTAATTGAGGCTTGGTTTGAGTTAAAATAACCAAAATAACCTTCAAGAGAATTTTGAAGGTCATTTAATTTATAGTTATTTAATAAATAATTAGTCAAAATAATTATTTAAAACACCTAGAGGCCTTATATATCAAATCTCTAAGCAAAGGAAAATAGCTCAAAAATTCTAGTATTTTATAAAATTGTTCCAAGAGAAAGTGAGAAACAATTTCTCCAATCGGAAAGGAAAGGTCCGAAAAAGCCCTGAATTTGAGTTTTCTTTAAAAATTAAGGACATTCTGAAAAGAAATTTGGTGAAAGAAAAATCATGGGAGTACCAGACGAATTAGGAAATTTTTAATGACCATAACTGGTTAAGTGATTAAGAAATCACTGAAAAGCATTTTTAGTACCATAAAGCTACTTTATGGAAACTTAAAGTTTAAAAAGGGAAAATGAGGAGACCATATGTTGCCACTTGGAAGAGTCTTATTTTATGAGTAAAAAGAGGTTAGAAATATCATAAACAAGTGGTAAGATATATCAGAAAAAAGTCATTTTATCAGTGCAAGTGGGACTCGCTTATTATTGACTTATGTTATTAATCTTAGTAAGGCACTTTAAGGCCATCATTCCCTTCCATTTCCAGCACAAGAGTCGGCCAAAACTAGACCGAAAAGAGAGAGAAAGTGGCAGGAAGGTGCAAGGAGAAAGAGGAGAAGAAATTCAAGCAAAAATCAAGGTAAACTTGAGTTCAAAGCTTGAAATCTTCCATATTTTTTTTATCTTTAGTCTCTCCTCTTCAATCCTATTGGCTTTATTTTGTTGAAAAATTGTTTTTTGGGCTGCTGCAAAGTTAGGTTTTAGAGAGAGGGGGATTTAGAAGAAATCGTTGGTAGGAAAATACTCTATGCCAATTATGGAGTTGATTGATGTATGTTTTGTGTTGATTGATGATGTATATGAAATTTTGGAATCTTCAAACCCTAAGGAAGGTATTGCACGAATTTCTCTTGGGTAGGGAAGGAGTGTTTTGTGTTAAATAATATACGGGAAGAGGTTTAGAACCAAGGATATGTATTTACATGCAAAGGAAGTTTGAAAACCATGAAACTCTCCCAATTCCATATCTCTTGGGTAGGGAAGGAGTGCTTTGTGTTAGAGAGAAATGCAATGGAGAGAAAAAAGGGATAGAGTTAAAATGATGTGTGTGAGATGAATGGAAAAGGACAAAAGGGGTGGATGAATGGTGAAATGAGATGGGGTTAAAAGGAGAAAGGAAGGTGAATAAAAAATGGAAAAGTGTATGAGGTGAGATGGTGTAAGATGAATATGATGGAGAGAGAATGTGTGCATGTGTTGATTGTGCATGCAAGTCACGTGTGCATGTGTTGATTGTGTGTGCAAGTCACCAAATGATCAATATTAGGTACTTATTACATATAAAATAGAGATACATCAATTTGATCCATTAGTCTAGTTTTCCTTCAATCTCCTTCACTTTGGTCATTGTGTATGGATCGATTGTCTAAATAATGACGGTTTGAGTATTGAAAATAAGAGAGTATAGAAACTGGTCATAAACTTACCATGCCAGTGAGGGGATATGGCCGCTGCTGATGATTTTTTTGGTGTCAATGGTTGATGTTGCTTTGTTTTATCTGTTGCTACAATCTATTTTTGATTTTTTTGGGGATTCTAGGAGAGTGTTGGGAGGGAGGAAGAAGATGAGGGAAAGGAAGACTTTATTGGAACTTGAAGGGAGGGAGGAACAAAATATTACATATTTTTAATTTTTTCCTACTTGTAAATCTGACATGGAAAAAAGGGTGGAATAGATGTCATGTAAGCATGATATATCAAAATAATGTTTGACCGTTTGATCTGTTAGTTTGAGTCAATGTTTTGATGAGATGTGATAAACAAATAGGACATAATTGATTCAAAGCAAATCATCAGTGTTAGGGGTGCAGCATCACACAAAATAATTAATACTTGTTAATTGTTAATTATTATATTCATAACTGTCAAGAGATCAAGTATCGTGTGGTCTCAAATTGTCCTCCCCACAGATTTAGCAACATTGTCACCATGCTCAAAATAAAAGAAATATATTAATTAGTTTTGGTGACTAACAAGGCAGCGGGTGATAAGGAACATATATTAGTATAAATAGACTAGAAGAGTGACTGTGAGAACATTGACTGTGAGAATGTGAGGGAATTACAAGATAGAGACAACGGAGACAAGAGAGAGATATTTGGTGGTCAAGGTACGTTTTCTGTGTTCTTATCCTCTTAACTTGCAATAACTGTGCGTGCAATTCATTAATTGTATATTGAATGGATAAGAACATAGAAAAGTACCTTGACTACCAAATCTCTCTCTCTGTCTCCCTCTTTGTTTCTGTCTCTCTCTTGTAATTCCCTCACATTCTCACAGTCATGTTCACACAGTCACTCTTCTAGTCTATTTATAATAATTTATGTTCCTCATCACCCGCTGACTTGTTAGTCACCAAAACTTAATATATTTCTTTTATTATGAGCATAGTGACTATGTTGCTAAATCCGTGGGGAGGGTAATATGAGACCACACTATATTGGATCTCTTGACAGTTATGAATAGAATAATTAACAATTAGCAAGTATTAATTATTTTATGTGATGATGCATCTCTAACATTGATGATTTGCTTTAAATCAATCATATCCTATTTACTTCTCACATCTCATCAAAACATTACTCAAATTAATTTAACACACTATGGGGCACCATTGCTCCTCAAAACACTTCTAGGGCAAAATTGCTCCTTTGAAAATACTTCTAGGGTAAAAATATACTTTAACCTAAGTTTTATTAGTCTATACAAAGCATCTTCGGTTCATGATAGAGCTAGTCATTTTACCCTCAATTAAATTCTAATTGCTAACCACTATGTACAATAGGGGAAACCTAGGTCATTTGTACTTGGAAGAATTTAATTAATTCACTAACAATAGAATCTAGACTATAAGCAATAGATTACCGATTTGGTGTTCAACCATGCAAATTTGTGGGTTTTGATTAAGCTAAAAATGAAATTTAGCTACAACTATACTAATGTTTATGTGAGTTTAACTCTTTTATGATGAAATTGATGAATTTAGTGTCAGATGGGTCAACAATTTCTAGGATATTGTAATTGTCATTGTTCAATTATTAGATGACTAGATTAGCCACCAACCAAGTTTAAAACATGCCTAAAACATTATTTAGACTACATTGAAATTTAAGCTATGAAAACTACTCCTAATCCATGTGAAGTGATCACTCCTTAATTAACACTCTTATTGGCCACGTAGATTTAACTCTTGTCTAGTGACTACACCAATCAACTTTGTCTCTCTTAAAGCCAAATTCAAACACACATACAATGCTATACTGAGTCCTATAAGCATGTATGAGAGAATTAACCAAATTTGGAAGAGAATCAATTGATTTAACATAGTTACAATAAGACAATCAAAGTCTAATCCACAAATCAAAAGACCTCACAAGTAGACCTTTATTCATATGCCTAAAATAAAATAGCAAAACATCAATTCCTAAACCTAGGAACTAATAGTATGTTTGGTTAGATTCCATGAAAGGGAATTACACTTTGTAATCTAGATACCTTAAATGGATATAAATGGATTATGCTACTAGGATTGGTGAATGAGGATGAAAACCAATTGTAATCATCTACAAAAGACATTATTGCGCTTATAATTTCTTACATAGACAAAGTGCCCTTAATGGAAGACACATAAACCTAATGATTATTTGCCCATTCTCTTCATTGATGATGCTATCACACCTTAATCACTAGTGCTATCACCCACAACAAAGGTTGTTGATGCCTGATCATCATCATGCTGGAGAATCAGTGGTGAGGTAAGTCATTCTTTTCTTCTATCTTGCTTGGGTCCCCCCAAATCATTTCATCATATTCATACTGTTTCCAAACTCATGCTGAAGAATTTATGGTGAAGTAATTGCTACTTTATCAATGCTAAGATAAATTTTATTGGGAAATTTACTGTTTGGTCCCACATAGTGAAGATATTTATCAAATGGTCCCAAATTTTAAAATATTTAAAAAATGGTCCCAGAGGTGTTGTCAATGCAGCGCATGGTGTTGTCAGGTGTTGTCACGTGACAACACCATGCGCTGCATTGACAACACGATGTGCTGCATTGACAACACCTCTGGGACCTTTTTTAAATATTTTAAAATTTGGG
>JANTPZ010149670.1:0-13778 GCA_025593235.1 Vachellia pachyceras
ATTAATAAAGTAACAATTACTAAACTAATCATATACTTGTAGCTTATATATTCTCTGACATTATTTATAATTTTAAAATATTTATCCTAACAAAATATCAGAATATATATATGATACGAGTTCTTTTTTTATTTTTTAACCTTCAAATTTGAAATTTTAAAATAATTTATCCTTTTTTTAAAACTAATTAAAAAAATATGAGTAGATGCAAACGCGACAATATGCCTGTGTGGGAAGGAGTTCTGTTTTTTATTGTTTTACAAATTTTAAAAATTATTATTTTATTTTTTTAAAGGAAAATTTAAAAAAAGTCCAACCCGGTCAACCCACTAACCCGCCCGGTTGATCCCGGTTCACCCCAGGTCAGACCGGATTGACCGGTTTAACCCCAAACTGGGGTCAAATCATCACCCGGACCGGACTGGAGGCCGATTCGCCGGTTTTCAGTTCGAACTGGCCTATCCAGTCCGGATTCATGAACATAGATAAATAGTCATAATTGGGCAGCGGATATGTATGTATTGAAGACAAGTCATTTCATCATGTTTCATGTACTATATTTATATTTATCCTAAAAGACATGAAAATACTTAGCAGCTTATACGATTTCTATTCAAAACATGATAATATGTTCGTTAAAAAAATCGATAAAGAAGTACTTTTACACAAGTCAAAATAAATATATGGAAGAGATTGTCTCGTTTTACGAAAAAATGCTGTTGAACGTACTTTTAAGGTGTTAATAAAATTTGGCAAACGGGCACGATAAATTTCTTATTTTATTGTTGGCCCCATGAAAAAGTTTTCTTATTTTATTATAAAATATTAATTTTGCAATTCTTAGCATGTGGTTGTCATTGTCGAATATAGCAATTATAATTAGCTAATCTTTAAGGATAGAAAATCAAGACAACTACTTAATTTTTTTATTTTTTCCCCAATTTTATGTTAAAAAATACTTACCAAAAAAACATTATCAAGAACAATTATTTAATTTCTAAATAAAAGATCCTATGAAAAGTAAATATCTTTGAGGTGTGAGATCCAATAAAAAGCACCAAATTCTTCATTTCTTGCAAATTATACTAATCACGCTAAAAATGTAATAAATCATTTTTCTATAGAGAGAGAAAATTACAATTATGGTAAGTATTTATAAGAAATAATATCTTAGAAGTTCTTTGATGAGCAACTTTTATTTGTCATTGGTGAGTCATTTGGACTTATAATATATTTGTTAATATTTGAATAATCGGTAAAAGCTACTTTTTTTAACGTGATTTTTGATTTATGAGTAAACACATGAGATAATTTTATTTTAATTTATATGAACATTAATTTTCAAGACCAACAGAAACATAGCCATTATTTCCATTACCTATAAACTAATTACAATTATCTCTCAAATTTTTATTACTTCTGAATTTAAATTTAAGACTTCTTCATCTTGTTGGATGCATAAGACTTAAGGTGGAGATTAGATTCAAATTCAGTGCCGTAAAATGCACATCTTATACCACTAGATCCAAGATTCTTTGATTATATATGAAAATTAATCTTTTGATCCCTCAACTTTTGATCTGATTGTAAGTCAGTCCTTACACTTTAATTTAGTACAACTCAATCCCTATAGTTTTGATTCGATTACAGCTTGATCCTTAAATTTTGACTCACTGAAACTCAATTCCGGTAATTTTAACCATTTTATAATGTAATAAGGGAGATGTTAGGTTGCCCCCTATTTAAGTAATTAACCCTACACATCCTTTTGTCCTTTTTTCCCTCCCCAGCCTAAATCATCAGCCCCACATCATAATCAAAAAACAGAACAACAAGCCCATAAATTATTAGTTAAATAAACCACCGACTCACCTCTCATCAAACTTATATATTATAATTACATTCTCTTTTATGTTATTTATATGCAATATATTCTTTTATTGGTATGAATCTAAATATAAATAACAATTTTGTTTTGATAAAAAATTAATGCATATTTTTCATTATATGCATGTATCTCTCTTTTTTTTCCTCCAAATCATTCTTTCTTATTTTTTTCACACGTTCTTTTTCACTCATCATCCCGTATTCTTAAATTAAAAAAGGTATATTTAGAAAAAGAGTTATATTGCATAATTGATTGTGGTGTGGTTATTGTTATCTACAAAAAGCAACGAAGATATGACAATACATACGATATTGAATTTAAGATTTAAAAAAAATAACAAAAGGGAAGGCAATACATAAATGAACACCTACCCTTCCCTCCTCCATTTGTCTTTCCATGCCCCCAACTGAGAAGCCCCACCACGACACCCGAAAGGAAACGGACACAGAGGTGGCCAATAGAAATGAAATGAATGCCATTATTCAATCCATCGTCATCTTCTTCGGCCCTGTATCGGTAGAAACACGTTCATAGACCTCTCATGTATTTACCTCTTGGGTTAATCTTAATCACCTTGGCTGATTCGATCCAAACGGCCCTTCCTCTTCCTCTTCCTCGTCTATCCTCCAATACCCATCTTCCTCTCTCTCTCTCTCTCTCCCCCCAACAAAACTTTTCTGTCTTCGTACTCAAAAATGAGCATCACCGCCTACTCTTATCTTCTCTCTCATACTACTCCCTCTTCTGTCTTCTTCTTCTTCTTTACTCAAAATCAGTGATTGATTTTGGCTTTTTTGTTACTCACTCCCACTGAATCCTCCTTGAAGCAGAGCCTAACGCTTTTGAAGCAGTATGAACAAGCTTGTGGTTGAAGTTCTTGATGCGAGCGACCTGATGCCAAAAGATGGAGAAGGTTCAGCGAGCCCCTTTGTTGAAGTAGAATTTGACAAGCAGAAGCAGAGGACTCAAACGAAGCTCAAAGACTTGAATCCTCAGTGGAATGAGAAGCTCGTGTTCAGCGTTGATGACCCCAGAGATCTTCCCAGCAAGACAATTAAAGTTGTCGTGTACAACAATAATCGATCAATAGCTGATTCAGCAGGTGGTGGCCAGCACCAGAACTTCCTTGGAAGAGTCATAATTAAAGGTGAGACTGTTTCTTTATCTGAATCTGAGGCCTATGTTCAGCGATACCCACTTGATAAAAGAAGTTTAATGTCACGTATTAGAGGAGAAATCGCTCTCAGAGCTTATGTAGTTTATGACCCTTCTGGTCCTCCTCTCCTCCTCCTCCATCTTCCTCACAAGCACAAACAGCGAAAGTGAGTCCTGTGGTAGATGATGAACCTGTGGAGGAGACTCCTCTGCAAGAGATTAACACGAACAAGCTAGATCATCAGGAGGAAAGAAAGGTTGGTGGTGGTGGTAATGATGGTGAGAAGAAGAAAAAGAAGGAGCCTGAAGTCAGAATTTTTCACTCCATTGGAACTGAGAAACCCCATAATACTCCTCCTGCCCCTCCACCCGCCGCCGCGGCGCCGGCACCGACCCCGACGAGGGCTGACTTTGCCCGTGCTGGACCGCCTAATGTGATGTTGATGCAGGTACCGAAACAGAACCCAGAGTTTGCATTGATTGAGACAAGCCCTCCTCTAGCAGCACGCTTGAGGCATAGAAGAGGCGATAAAATATCAACAACATATGATTTAGTGGAACCGATGCATTACTTGTATGTGAATGTTGTGAAAGCAAGAGATCTTCCTGTGATGGATGTGACAGGAAGTCTTGATCCTTATGTGGAAGTGAAACTTGGGAACTACAAAGGCGTAACCAAGCACTTGGAGAAGAACCAGAACCCAGTTTGGAAGCAGATTTTCGCCTTCTCGAAGGAGAGATTGCAATCAAATTTGCTTGAAGTGACTGTGAAGGACAAGGATTTTGTTAAGGATGATTTTGTGGGCAGAGTTTTTTTTGATCTCACAGAAGTACCTCTCCGGGTACCCCCGGATAGCCCTTTGGCTCCTCAATGGTACAGATTAGAGAATAAGAAAGGGGAGAAACATAAAGGAGAAGTGATGCTTGCGGTTTGGATGGGAACACAAGCCGACGAGTCATTTCCGGAAGCATGGCATTCTGATGCACACAATATTAGTCACACAAACTTGGCAAATACAAGATCAAAGGTATATTTCTCACCAAAGCTTTACTATCTGAGAGTTCAAGTTATTGAAGCTCAGGATCTGGTACCATCTGATAAAGGAAGAGGTCCTGAAGCAGTGGTGAGAGTACAACTTGGAAGTCAAATGAGATACACTAGGCCTTCTCAAGTGAAAGGAATAAACCCAATTTGGAATGATGAACTTATGTTTGTTGCAGCAGAACCTTTTGAGGATTTCATAGTGGTCACAGTAGAGGACAGGGTAGGTCCTAGCAATGTGGAAATCCTAGGAAGGGAAATCATATCAGTGAGAAGTGTTCCACCTAGACTTGAAACCAGTAAGCTCCCTGATGCTAGATGGTACAATTTGCACAGGCCTTCTGCGGTTGGAGAGGAAGAAAAGGAGAAGAAGAAGGAGAAATTCTCGAGCAAGATTCACCTCCGGATGTGCCTCGAGGCCGGGTATCATGTGCTCGATGAGTCCACGCATTTTAGCAGTGATCTCCAACCATCCTCCAAGCATTTGAGGAAGCAAAAAATTGGAAATCTTGGACTTGGCATACTGAGTGCAAGGAATTTGCTGCCTATGAAGGGAAAAGATGGCAGAACAACTGATGCTTACTGTGTTGCTAAGTACGGCAACAAATGGGTCCGAACCAGAACTCTTCTCGACACACTTTTCCCTCGCTGGAACGAGCAGTACACTTGGGAAGTTTACGATCCTTGCACGGTGATCACAATTGGTGTTTTTGATAACAACCACATCAATGGCAGCAGTGACAGCAGAGATCAAAGAATAGGCAAAGTAAGAATCAGGCTTTCAACTCTCGAAACGAACAGAGTTTATACTCATTATTACCCATTGTTGGTTCTCACACCTGGTGGCCTGAGGAAGTATGGGGAACTTCACCTAGCATTGAGGTTTACTTGCACAGCATGGGTTAATATGGTTGCTCAGTATGGTAGGCCTTTGCTGCCCAAAATGCATTATGTCCAACCAATACCTGTGAGGCATATAGATTGGCTTCATCACCAAGCTATGCAAATTGTTGCTGCAAGGTTAGCGAGAGCGGAACCGCCACTTAGGCACGAGGCGGTTGAGTATATGCTTGATGTGGATTATCATATGTGGAGTTTAAGAAGGAGCAGAGCAAATTTCCATAGAATTATGTCTCTACTTTCTGGTGTTACCGCTGTGTGTAGATGGTTCCATGACATTTGCACTTGGAGGAATCCCATAACCACTTGCCTTGTGTATGTACTTTTCTTGATCCTAGTTTGCTACCCTGAACTGATCTTGCCTACCATTTTCCTCTACCTGTTTGTGATCGGGATCTGGAACTACCGGTTCAGGCCAAGGCACCCGCCCCACATGGACGCACATCTCTCACGAGCAGAGAACGCACACCCAGACGAACTGGACGAGGAATTCGACACATTCCCGACTAGGAAGCCGGCGGATATAGTGAGGATGAGGTATGACAGATTGAGGAGTGTAGCAGGAAGAGTACAGACTGTTGTAGGGGATTTAGCTACTCAAGGAGAAAGAGCACAAGCTATACTAAGTTGGAGAGATTCAAGAGCTACAGCCATATTCATAATATTCTCACTGGTTTGGGCTGTCTTCATTTATGTCACTCCCTTTCAAGTAGTTGCAGTTCTTGTTGGCCTTTACATGCTGAGACATCCTCGTTTCAGAAGCAAGATTCCTTCAGTTCCAGTTAATTTCTTCAAAAGATTGCCATCCAAGTCTGATATGATGCTATAAGAGAGACAGAGGTACAGGTAGATCAACCAGCTAGCTTCAATTCAAGCAAATAATCTTCTTCTTCATCCACATATTTTTATGCTATTCTGTTCAACCTCCTATGAACAAATAACATAATAAATAGAGATCTGGATTGATCCTCATCAGAAGCAAATCGTAGAGGGTATTATACTTACGCTATTGTTATTTGTACGTACATCCAATAATCCTTCCATTTCAGCTTTGCAACTAAGCATTTTCCTTAATGCTTGTGATATTATTTCACTTGTTTGTGTAATTGTAATAAATGTAATTATACTGATATGTGCCTGTATCAAAAACCAATACCTAGTCACATGAGGAAACACTAACCGGAACACTAATTCCGGTTCTAAATATAAGAGCAGTAGTTGGCCTGCTTTGGTCTTACACGTAAAACACTTCAATTCACATTATTTTTCAAATTTATACATTTTTCTTAAACTCTCACTGTTGATGGCACATGTTAAAGAGAATTTGCATCAAAAGAATGTATGCGAATATACCCATTTGATCCTATTTATAAAGTAGTGAGCCTCGTTAAATTTTCATAAGGATGTAGTTTTTATGGTCTACAATATATCATTTTAATTAATTCACAGAATTAACAAGTGACAGCTAAATTTTTTGTTTGGGTGATATTGATAGTTACATTTAATTGAAATATTTTTCCTTTTTACCGTTATTGAAAAATGTAGCTTAAATGAGAATCAATTGGTAAAATTGGAAATGAATCTTAATTGTAGGGATAAAATTGGAAAATGAGTATTAATTATCCTGCAAGTTACTTATATTTTATAGACTAGAGGGATGACAATTTTTCTTAATTTATTATTGTGTTGACTCTGTTCTCATGAGTTATAAATAACGATAAAGTTGTAAAGTTATTAATTTTAAAGCAGAGTTAACAAATTTTAAGATTTTCTTGATATGTGTGAAACATGGAAAATGTGAATTATGGATATAACCATAAGAATATGAGATAAACAAGGCATTTTAGAGAAATCAACCCATATTTTTTAAAAAATAACTAATTTTTTATGGGGTTTTTGAACTAATTTTTTAAGTAATTTTATACAATTTAACGTGAATACGTGAGAGGAGTTTTGTATTGACTTACATAAAAGTATTTTTTTAATTGATTATGGGAGTTTTGTCTCGGCTAATTCTGTGATTTTGCATCAAGAAGTATGAAATTCAATTTTGAACTAGAAATTAATGATGAAATACCCATATCACTGCGACCAAATAATTATAAACATGAGAGATACAATTAGAGTTTGATAATTATTGCTTAGCGAAGAATCTTTCAGATCCCATATATACTCCAAAATCCCATTGGTCCTTTTTCCTTCTCTTTATTGAGATCGGAAGATAAGTTCAGTTCTGAATGCCCTTTTTGTGTTGCTGCTTCCCCGTCTTTAGTATATTCATCGAATCAGAATTCTTCTGGAAAGCAACACTCTTCTCAAACAGATACTGAAGTCTGAAGGAACTAAAATAACTTTTTATATATTCCTTTATACCCATTGCCTTTTTAGAAGAAAGATATAAAAGGATCTCCGAAGTCCTTAGAAACAGTTTTGGATTTAAATTTTTGTAAAAAAACCGAATTGTTGTGAATGAAATTAGTTGTAAGCTATTATCATTTAATAAGTTAAAGTTACTATTTGTTAAAATATTGTTGTCATTGATATTTAGCAAGAAATTTTTGTGAAATTAGTTGTTATTGTTTCAATTGCTTGATGGTTTAAAGTTGATAATTGTTAAACTGTTGTTAATTTGTTTACGTTCTTAGATCTCAAATTAATGATATTCAAGTAATTTTGCTACAAAAATTTAATCCATACTGGGACCTATGAACTTCGTAGAGATTAGTTAATTTTGGAGTCTTGAATTGATATTTACTTATTGGAGAGTTATTTTTGTGTTTCTCTTCCTTACTTTGTCTTTTTCTTGGTGACCAATTATTAATAATATAATGATGAACTTCTTTATTAATGTTTTGGAAATGATAATTGCAAAATAATAACGTGGACATTGGATAGGAAGATGTGCTACTGAAACCAATATGGTTGGTTCTAGTTAAAAGGGATAATCTCTCATAAACAGTGTATTAAAATTCTAATCGAACCGCAGGGTTGACTCGAAAACCTAACCGGTATAGACAGGTCTTCAAACAAGAAGTAACTTAAGGCAATAAGATATAACCCGAGTCATGCTTATTTAAAATAAAATTCTGAATTTTTATTTTTAGTTTTAGTGAATTAATCAAAACATAGGAAAGTAAGGTTCGAATCCTGTTGAGAGATGTACCATATTTATTACCCGATAATGATTCAAATATGATTGCCCCTAATGGGAAGATATATGTCACTTTCTGTATTTAATTTATCTAATATGTAAGATGTTTTGATCAATTTTTGAATGATTATGAACAGGAAAGAAAATTCCCAAAGACACGTTTGTTTATCTGTCTGTTTTCTTCTGGACAGCCACGAACTCGATTGAAAGCATAACACATAAAACTCCACATTATAATAATAGCTAGCGCACTACTGAAGATAATATTTTATTTTTGTGTTTCTTTACAGTTGTACATGTTAGATTTATTTCCTATATTCATGTACCTTTGTAGTATCTGCTTTAGGGCTGGTTTGGCAACCACTTTTAAAACCTATGTTTGATTTCAAAACCTAGGTTTTACCTTAAAACTGAGGTTTTGTCCAAGCAAATTTTTTTTTTCCAAAAGCTATTTTGGTTACAAAACCTCAGTTTGAAACCTAGGTTTTGAAACCTATGTTTTCTCTTTCCTACTTTTTCTCTCTTTCTCTTTCTTACTTTCCTCTTTCCTACCCACTTTTTGCCTCGAAATCCGTAAAAGCTAATAACTTCCCAAACATAAATCACTTTTTAAAACCTAGGTTTTATCTCGGAATCTGTAAAAGCTATTTTCCAAAATCTATTCTCCAAAACCTAGGTTTTACCTCGGAATCTGTAAAAGTTATTTTCAACCTTACATCCAAACAAGCTCTTAATTTCAGGGCCTTCAAAAGCATTTACCTTGCTATTTTTTAAACTTATTGTATAATATCATATTACATGAAAGAAAAAGTTAACGTGAGTCTGCATTTTCTTTTGAAGAACCTACTCTAACATCCTTGAGTTCTACCTTAATTACATCAAAACTCCTCTCTATTTTAAAAACATACACATAAGTTCAAACTGTTAACTCTGTTAAGAATATTCCAAAAAGATTCTCTAAATATATTTTTAATTGAAATTTATATTAAAATAAATTTTATTGGGAGAATTACCCAGAGGTCCCAAGCAAGGGAATATATTACAAAATGGTTCTAAGAGGTTGTTAATGACAAGTCGAGAAGCATAATTTACAAGTGAAGCATCTACCATTTACAACCTCTTGGGACCATTTTGTAACACATTCCCTTGTTTGGAACCTCTGAATAATTCTCCCAATTTTATTTACTGACCCACCCTTAGTACTAAAACCCTATTTTTCTTGACAGTTTGCTAACTCGCAGGAAAAAAAAGACAGCCATACGAATACGCATGGACATGACAAATCCAGCTATGGAGAATTATGGAAGCGAAAAGGCATGAACTGTTTATTTTTTGTCTAGCATTTTTTTCCTTCTAAAAAAACAGAGAAATACTTACATACTCTTATAGTGCTACATCATTAATGCTATCTCCTATAAAAATGTTCCAATTGTTCTTTTGTACGGTCTCACAAATATCTATTGTCATGGATTATGGAGGGAGAGAAATAATGAAGAAAAATTTGTGAGATATGATAAAAAAAAGATAATTGAAACATCTTCATTAGACAGTATGAATAATGTGACATTCGGGAGTATACAAGTATTTCTAGAAAGACTTGAACTTAGTGCGTGTTTGTGTGTGAGAATTGCATATGCGATTTGAATATTTCTTATAAGTGTGCAAGAGAAAGACACTTTCTACCAATAAGTGTTTGGTTGGATTTACAAGGACGTCTAACTGGTATACATGGGATATCATGTTGGAACCTTGAACATAATAACGTTAAACTTTATCGGCACAGATATCGTGGTTGGCATTTATTTAATAATAATTTTAGGGCTAACTTTTCATTGTTACTCTTACGGGAACTTTTTCTGATAGTGTTATTAAAGCTCCAAAAAAAAAATTATTTTTAAGAAAACAATGGAAAAGATGATAGGTCATGATGATAAGGCGTACCACTATGTGATGTCTATCCCTTTAAATACATGGAGTCTGACGTGCATTTCATGGAAGTTGCAAAATTTCCACACGTTACCAATAATGTTTGTGAATCTCTTTTAGTGGGTGGATCAATGACCCGAGGAATATGAATGTATTGAATTATTTTGTTGGTTCTATAAATGTTTTTGGCAAATATATACACATATATATATTAAAATAATTCTTTTATTAAAGAGGGGCATTTTTATCCAAAGAAAGTTCAAAAGTCAACCTAAATGTTAATTAACAGTTTGATGGATGGAAATAGAATCTCAAATATGCGAGGGAGGTGTGATATTTTAAATGTAAGGGAGATTTGTATGGGTTTTTAAAATAGAGGGAAGTTCTATGCAATTAAGTTAAAAATGAAGAGTGGTTAGAGTATCTTACATTTTTCTTTTTGAATGACCAAATATAATTACACAGGCACATGCATGAGTGCCCACACAACATAAATATATGAGCCCACACACATAAATATATATATATATATATATATTATATTATATGCGCGTGTTTATAAATATATATATATATGTGCGCGCACCCGCGCGCTCATGCACACGTGTGAATGTCATCAATAAAATATTTTATCAAGTACGAGTGTTATTATTTTCTTAAAAGATTAAAGCTATTTTAAAGCTATTCAATATACAAAATCTAGGTCTAAATCAAGTAGTACCTAGCATCAATGGGATTGTAAAAAAGGATTAGTATTTTATATACATATAAGTCAAAATACCTAATTAGGCCTATGAAATTTATTAGGGATTTCTGCATTCAGTGATGTTACTTATATTCCTTTTATTATTTCTTTGATTTTTTACCTAACCTCTTTGCTCCTTTTCTCTATTACTTTTGTGAGCTCATATGCTCTATTCTTGATTTACATTTGTCCGCACTGAGCTCCTTCAAGCTCCAACCTTCGACTATCTCCAATGACCTATTCCCCATGTTTGTTGCTATATGTCCGACGTTGATTCAGGTCCTGGTTTCATCTAAACCTCTCTCCAAAATAGGTAATTTATTGTTTTAAAAATTAATAGTAAAGTCACTTACACTTGTGGCTCATCAAGTGTTTTCTGTGAATGTTATTCTCTTTGCATGCTATATACACATGATGACTTTCTCTTATTATACTGAAATATGTTTTCAATTTTTGCATTATCAATAAGATCTATTAGGATCCTTTCATTAAAGGTTACATTGTGTTTCATCTTGCTATTACTACTATCATTGCCAATCTACGATGATATCATTACTTTCATTTCTTTTAAGTGTCATGCCCTCTCTTAGGGTTTAGCTCTTATACTCCCCCATTACATTGAGTTTGACTTCCATTGTTTTATTCACAAAAGGTCATGAAGTACATGAAAGAACAAAATAGTTCTTTTACTAATGTTAATCCTGAAGTAGATGTCATATTTTATGTCAACTTGCAACAAACAAATTAATTTCGTTTTCATTTTAGTTTTATTCAATTGGGATTCTCTCAATAGAAAAATTATATATAATCATATTGTACTCATGAACCAAAAATAGTTCAATTCATATTGTGATAAACATGTTTGATTAAAAGAATAAAAATTACAAGAAAAATAATAAAATATGTGAAGCATAATATGATGAATCTCAAACCATTGGAATATTAGGCTAGTGCGAGATAAGAACAAAGCTACCATTCTTACTGCATAAAACAAGGCCATGAAATTTATAATTACATTTGGGATTTTTTTTGTGTCAGTAATAAGTGCAATGAGATGGGTTTGATTTGCTTCTGGGTAAATCTGAAATAATTTTTTTGCCAAATTTGCAGATGTGAACATTGTTTTCCTTCAATCGTCCCATTACATTGTGCTCACTACTACAAAAGGTACTTTTTACGCCCTATTTTTAACCCAATAGACGCCCTTTCTAGGGGGTGTAAATGTGAGGAGAGTAGAAAGTTAGGGTTTACGGCGCCCTATTTTTGGAGAGGCGCCGTATGTGAGACCTACGGTGCCCAATAAGACTATAAAGGGCGCCGTATGTTCTTTCTTTTTTTTTAAAAAAAATTCTCTACTATTTTATTAACCCCACCTGATTCAGCTTACAACTACATTTTATACACCAGATCATGTCCAGACATAATAAACACATATCAGGGTTATAGTCATTGTGGCGGAGAAATACAAAATTCATCAAGAGTTAGACGTATATATCTACCTAAGCCAAGTCCTTGTTGCAGCGAAACACAAAAGTCATTGTCATTTACTGAGCAAATATCATTGTACATTTGTGGCAGAGTAACACAATTAATCAATCTAATTAACCTATACAAGTCACATGAAGAGTTGAAACTATATATATTTACCTTGAAGAAATAAGCATTATCTACAAATCAAGAAGACGTTTGGCCAACAAATCTCGTATCAAATCAATGTCACCAGCCATGTAAGCATCATCATTATAAAAAATCTACAAATTTAAAAACAATTATTAGAATAATCCAAATTCATCAAACTAAACGATTAACTCATCAATATTTGATAGATTAAGCATTACCTCTTCTAAATATCTAATCAATCCGCTCTGAATGATACTATACATGTAACTGATGACATAATACCCGCACTCAGTATTGCCTGATTATCGAGGCCACTAAAGATAAAAAACATATTGTCAAAACGTATAAAGGGATAAAATGACTTTCAATGAAAGAACTTAAAGTCAAAGTACTTACTTTTGGATAAAACCACTGTGTGTTTTTATTTATACCTTCACGTTTACCGCCCATCATTTGGTATGTCTTGAGTGCGCTGCGATTAAATTGACAATAGTTACATATGAAAAAAAACATTTTTAAACATCGTTAAAAGCAATAATTTACAAATAGAAAAACTTACATATCAAAAACGTATTTTTGCTCTTTCCCTGCCTTTCTTCCAGACAACGGATCAAACCAATACACAGTATTCACGAGGGGGCAGACAACACAGAGACTCCAATGATGACTACAACAGCACATATAAATGAAAATGAAGTTAGCAAAATAAGTTAATTATTACCAATTAGGCTAAATGTGTTAAAGGGATAACTATAATTCCATACCTTTCAATTATTGGTGCTAGGTAACACATCCTTGGATTAACGTCTGATCGTATTGTGCTCCTAACGTAATGCACCCAATTTTCTAGAGAATTGTAACTCTTCGTTGTATTCGCAGGACATAAAAATCCATACAAATCATCTCTAGAAAAGTCGACGCAAATACTGTGCAAGGTCCTATTAAAGAGTTCAATAATAAAGGAAATAGTGAATTATATAAAACCTAAAAAAATTCTAGCATCAATTGAAGATAGGAATATAAAAAACTTACAACATTGCAAACTGAAGCCATGCTATATCGAGGTCCTCCAGAGATAGGAATTGTTTCACATCATGTCACATCCCAAAAATTTAGAGGTGACCGGCACGGATTATGAGAGATCTCACACTCCGTAAGCCTTTAATTTTTAAACAAATGATATTCGTCAAAATGCCAAATAACATAATGTACCCTTTCTTTTCTCAAAATTATGCCATAAAAACATATCCTGTGTTGTCTACATATAATGAAAGCACAGGGATCTTACCTATAGATTACGTGGAGCTTCTAACCTTTGAGAATAGTGAATACATAAAGTTGTTATATACGT
>JANTPZ010149672.1:0-16504 GCA_025593235.1 Vachellia pachyceras
TACTCTCAGTCAACACTCGAGTAAGCTTAAAAGTGTTTACAAAACTCGAGTATGATTAAGAACACTCGAGTATTACTTCACAATATTCAAAATGCTTGTCCAACACTCGAGTATTAAGATCAATCACTCGAGTATATTTTCTCAACGGCTATTTTCTCTCTCTGACAGTTTTCTACCTGCTCCGTATCTTTCCTTATTAGTGTATAACAACGTTTGAACTTAACCTACCCTCATAAATGCTAAATTGCAGGATCATAGAAAGAGAAAAACACAGTAGCCACAGACAGATAGCATGAATCAAGGCTTCTTCGTTCACGCTGCACAGAAAACATTAAATGCAACATTAATGGTGAAGACAAAGGGTTGGTGGATGAGAGTAACGGGAAATAAACTCTATCTAACGGCCACTTCATTCTCTCATCTATAAATACACCAAGCATTCATTACAGAGATACAACTACTTCTTCTACGAGCATTAAAAGCATTCAGTTTGTTCCTCTGTAATATCATTCAATTTTCATTCTAAGCTTCATTTATTGCTATCAACTCTTTGAGAGAGATTCTTAGAGCAAAATCCTTTGTAAATTTGAAAGTTAATTCAAGGTTGGGACCTTGAATACATTGGGTTAGGATTTGGTCTGAAAGAAAAGAGAAAAACAGAGAGAGTGAGACTCTGTTTCTTTACGAATAGTAAGGGGGAGTGTGATTCTCCATTGTAAAAGGCTGTTGTGCCTGATTAGTTTGATTTAGTGGATTACGTAAGCTCAGAGGTGCTCTGAGGACTGGACGTAGGTCTGAAGGACCGAACCAGGATAAATCTGTTTGTTCATTCTCTCCTTCATCTCTCTGTTTCATCATTTTTAAATCTGTTCTGAAACTAAAATTTTTAAATAGACCAATTCACCCCCCTCTTAGTCTTTTCCTGCACTAACAGCCAACACTACAAGTATTGACTGCCAGCACTACTAACATTTGAGTACCAGCTTTCTATCACTCGAGTATCGAGCTGAAAACTTTCACTGTTCATCAATACTTTATCTCAATACTTCCAATATTCACTTCCAGCATTACTAGCACTCAAGTATCATTATTTCATCACTTCCCAGTTTGTAAAGGCTTGTGGAGCCTGAATTGCTGTTGATAGTGGATTTTGGAAATCTCAGGGGTGCCTTGAGGACTGGACGTAGGTCAAGGAGACCGAACCAGAATAAATCTCGGTGTTCACATTTCTTTCTCTATGAGTGACTTTGTTTGTTATTTCTGTAAAGTTTAAAAGTTCTTGAATTTTTACATTAGACCAATTCACCCCTCCTTAGTCAAATCCTGTTCTAACATTTGGTATAAGAGCAGGTTTCTTGTGTATAGAACTTAGCAGTTTCAAGAGAGATCCATGGCAGGATTTGGCGAACACATTCTCACTGACGGAGCCTCTATTACTAGACCTCTAGCCTTTAACAGCCAAAAATTCTCTTTTTGGAAAATCAAATTTCAAAACTTTATCTTGGCTACTAACATTGATCTATGGGATGTGTTTGAACAGGGAAATTATGTGCCCATGAAAGTGGAGGATGGACTAACTCCTAAAACTCATCCTGAATTTGATAGCGAAGATCTTCGAAGAGTTCATCTCAACAGAAAGGCTGTACTAATGCTGCAGGCAGCTTTGAATGAAGATGATTTCTTCAAAATCTGCACACTCCCTTCTGCAAAACACATGTGGGATGCTCTAGAGATAGCTTACGAAGGCACAGAGGTTGTAAAAGAAAGTAGAGTTAACATGCTCACCACTGAGTATGATTTGCTTAGAATGAGAGAAGAAGAAACTATTGCAGAATTTCAAATGCATCACACTCATCTCATCAACAAACTAGCAGCCCTTAGCAAGACATATGATCAACGCTCTCAAGTAAGAAAAATTTTAAATGTTGTATCAAGCAAATGGGAAGCCAAAGTCACAGCCATGGAAAAATCCCGTGGTGAATCAATAACCTCAGTTGCAGCCCTTTTTGGAAGCCTTGTTGAGTATGAAAGCAAGCAAAAGTTCATAAAGGAATTGACAAACATTGATGAGAAGAAGAAGAAGGGGCTAGCACTCAAAACCATTAAAGAAAAAGAAAAAGAACCTGAATCAGAGGATGAAGAAGAAGATGTGGAAGATGAAGAACTGGTAATGGTTGTCAGAAAGTTTAGACGAATGTATAAGGATCAAAACTCCAGAAGGCCACAAAAAGGAACATCAAGCAGAATTATATGTTATGAGTGCAACAAACCAGGCTATATGAGAGCTGATTGTTCTCAATTAGTAGCTTAAAACAAAGGAAAAAGAAAGGAAAAAGCCCAAATTCTTCAAAAAGGAAAAGGCATATGTGTCAGGCATTTGGGATGACAGCTCAGGAGAAGAGGAGAGTCATGCAGAAGAAGAAGCCAATCTTTGTTTGGTGGCTCAGGAAGAAGATACTGACACCGAAGAGGTATTTACTGAACCTAGCTATAATGGATTACGTCAAGAATATGATGAAATGCATATTGAGTTACTTAAATTTGCTAAAGAGTTATCTTTCATAAGAAAAAGGGTTAAACAACTAGAAAAACCTTCTGAAACTTCTGTTGCCACAAGTATTTGCTCAAAATGCAATGATTTGAAAAATGAAGATGAGAAGTTATCCAAAGCTCTTCAGAAATTCACTCAGGGCAGTGAAATGCTTCAAGTAATTTTGAAAAATCAAAAAGTCACAAATGATAGAAGTGGTATAGGATATACTCCTCAAAGTGATTTTCATACAGGAAAGAAAAAGCATGGAAACAAGAATTATTTGAACTATGTTCAAAGATCAGTTCATTCCTCAGAACCTTTTGCTTTATGTGGCTACTGCAATAGAAAAGGTCATCGAACTAGAAATTGTTTTTTCAAGAAAAACAAAGCATTAGGCACTTACAAGTGGGTACCAGAAGGAACATATGTTTCAAAAGCACCAAATACTAACATTAGAGGACCCAACAAAACTTGGGTACCTAAAGCAACCAAATGACTTTCCTGCAGATATGTCTTAGAGCATCCAAAACAAACAAATGTTACATCGACAGTGGATGTTCAAGACACATGACAGGTGATAAGAGCATATTCATCAGCCTGAAAGCTAAAGATGGAGGAAAAGTAAGTTTTAGAGGAAACCAGTCAGGAAATATCACGGGAGTTGGAGAAATTGCTAATTCAAATGGAGCTGCTGTGAAATATGTATATCATGTAGAAGGCCTCTGCCACAATCTTCTCAGTGTTAGCCAGAGCATAGACAGAGGCAATTGGGTGATATTTGATTCTGAAGAACGCTTTATCATCAACAAAAGGATTTTCCCATTGATAAAGAAAAGCTAAACATTCAACTCAGAGCTCCTAGAGATGGTAAATGTTATACCATTGAATTAGAAAAGAATTTCTCAAACTCATGCTTAATTAGTCAAGCTGATGAAACCAATTTGTGGCACAAATGATTGGCTCATGTAAATATGCATCAACTTGACAAATTAATCAAAAATGAATTAGTTCAAGGGCTTCCAAAACTCAAATTCAAAAATGACTTGGTATGTGATGCTTATCAGTTAGGAAAGCAAACCAAATCATCTTTCAAATCAAAAACTGAGCTTTCTTCAAAAAGACCCGTTGAACTACTTCATATTGATTTAATGGGTCCAGCTAGAGTCAAAAGCTTAGGAGGAAATTTATATACTCTAGTGATTGTTGATGATTTCTCCAGATTCACTTGGACCATATTCTTAGCTTCAAAAAGTGAAACTTTTGAATTATTCTCTGTTTTTGCCAAAAAGGTCCAAAATGAGAAAGGTATGTCTATTGTTTCCATTAGAACAGATCATGGTGGAGAATTTGAAAATGGAGACTTTGTAGCGTACTGTGAAAGAGAAGGTATTGATCACAATTTCTTAGCATCAAGAACTCCTCAACAGAATGGAGTAGTGGAAAGGAAGAACAGGGTGCTTGCAGATATGGCAAGACCAATGATAACAGAGAAGCAAGTGTCACAAGTCTTCTGGGCAGATGCTCTAAGCACAGCTTGCTAAATCTCAAATAGGACATACATAAGACCTTCACTTGGAAAGAGACCATATGAGCTATTCAAGGAAAGAAAACCAAATCTGACACACCTTCATGTATTTGGGAGCAAATGCTTCATTCATAATAATGGTAAGGATAATCTTAGTAAGTTTGATCCTAAGTCTGATGAAGGTTTGTTTCTTGGTTACTCAAATAGGAGTAAAGCTTATAGGGCCTTTAATAAAAGAACTTGTGTGGTAGAGGAATCTGTGCATGTGGTGTTTGCTGAAACTAATCCTCCTGCAAAATCTGATGTTGATGAAGAAATTATCATTTCAAAAGATTTTGGATATCCAAACAAAGAAAGTTCAACTGATTGTCAGCCATCTCAAGTTTTTGAAAATGAACAATCAGATGAACTTCCTCAATCTCCTCAACTAAGAGACTGGAAGTACATCCGCAATCATCCCATCAATCAAGTGATTGGAGAGGTGAGTGAAGGTGTACATACCAGAAAAAGATTTAATGAGGCTCAATTTTCAGCTTTCATATCTCAAATAGATCCCAAGAATGTTGAGGAAGCTTTGACTGACAATGATTGGATAATTGCTATGGAAGAAGAACTAAATCAATTTGAAAGGAATCAAGTTTGGGATTTTGTTCCTAGACCTAAGGATCATCCAGTTGTTGGTTCAAAATGGGTTTTTGGGAACCAACTTGATGAATCAGGAATTATTATCAAAAACAAAGCAAGATTGGTTGCAAAAGGTTATAATCAAGAAGAAGGCATTGATTATGATGAAACATATGCACCTGTGGCAAAATTAGAAGCTATTCGTATGTTACTTGCTTTTGCCTGTATAATAGATTTTAAATTATTTCAAATGGATGTCAAAAGTGCTTTCTTAAATGGTTTTATCATGGAAGAAGTTTTTGTTGAACAACCTCCAGGATTTGAAGATATTTCCAAACTAAATTATGTTTACAAACTTAAGAAAGCTCTTTATGGTTTAAAGCAAGCTCCAAGAGCTTGGTATGAAAGATTAAGTAATTTCTTAAAATCAACAAAGATTTTGTTAGAGGAAAAGTTGATACAACATTATTTATTAAGCATTCAAAATCAAAGATGTTAGTTGTATAGATTTATGTTGATGACATTATTTTTTGTGCCACTAACAATGATATTTGTCAAGAGTTTGCTAAGATGATGCAGGCTGAATTTGAAATGTCCATGATGGGATAATTGAATTTCTTTTTTGGTCTTCAAATTAAGCAAAGAAAGAATGGAATCTTCATAAATCAGGCCAAATATCTCAGAGAGTTGCTAAAGAAGTTTGGAATGGATCAATGCAAAAGTGCTGATACTCCCATGAGTTCAAAAGACTATGATATTAAAAGATACAGAGGAATGATTGGATCCCTTCTTTATCTCACAGCAAGCAGGCCAGGCATTCAATTCAGTGTTGGAATGTATGCAAGATATCAATCTGCTCCAAAAGAATCTCATTCTGAAAATGTGAAAAGAATCTTCAGATATATTGCTGGAATAATTGATCTTGGAATTTGGCATCCAAAAGGAGCAAATGATCAATTGATTGCTTATTCAGATTCAGATCATGCTGGCTATAAAACTGACAGAAAGAGTACCAGTGGTCAATGTTAATTTCTTGGAGGTGCCTTGGTTTCTTGGTTTAGCAAAAAGCAATCAACTGTGTCATTATCATCAACAAAAGCTGAATATATTGCTGCTGCAAGTTGTTATGCTCAAGTCTTATGGATGAAGTAGCAACTTCAAGATTTGGGAATGGTGTTTAATGAAATTCCAATTTACTGTGCCAACACCAGCATCATCAATCTCACCAAGAATCCTGTGCATCACTCAAGAACCAAGCACATTGATATTAGGCATCATTTCATAAGAGATCATGTGCAAAAGAAGGTTATCAAGGTTGAATTCATTCCAACTCATCTTCAAGTGGCAGATATTTTTACAAAACCATTGGCCAGAGAACAATCTGTAAATATTAGAAGAGAATTGAGAATGGTAAATCCCAATGAATTGTAAGTAAAAATTGTTTAATGTTGATTTAAAGTTATTTTGATGATTAACTTTTACTAACTTAAGCTTCGGAGTGTTTTGTCAAAGTTTTGCAGGTGTTTTGAACAAGCATTTGCAGCACTAAAAGCTTGAACACTCAAGTAATAATTCAAATTTTGGAAGCATAAGGTGGAATACTCGAGCACAACTAGCTGAACACTCGAGTACTCAGGCAAAGTAAGGCACTTGATTCAATACTGGCAGTTAGCACTCGAGTAAATGGTGGAAGTACAGGTAATACTCGAGCATTCAACTTCAATGCTCGAGCAAAGTAAGTTTCCTATACTCAGAAATCTCAATACTCGAGCACTGTGAAACAGTCCTCGAGCACTGGAGTATAACACTCGAGTGCAAGTTTATTCATACTCGAGTGTTGACATCTGTTATATGCTAGTATAGTCCAAGACTTACAATACTCGAGCATTGAAACTTTGTGCTCGAGTACTGAAGTGCAACACTCGAGTATTGCTTTGTCTGTTCATCTTTAGGTTTTAACACTCGAGCACTGACACTCTGTACTTGATCACTGATCACTATCACTCGAGCACTACATATTAGCACTCGAGCACTGGCAGCTTCTGATTACTTAAGCCTTCTTTTTCATTAACACTCGAACCCTAACACTCGAGCATTCCAAAATCCCCTTAACCCAAATTGCAGTAATTGTCATTAAACAGTTATAATCTCTCTCAGAAACTTATTTTCAACCAAACCCCTCCATTATCACTCATTATTACACTTCACTAATCCCTCACATCCTCTCTACTTCACTCTCGTTGCCGAAAATCTCATTATCTTAAATCTCTCATATTCTGCTTCGAGTTCATCATGGCTCGTACAAAATCAACTGCTGGCAAAGGAAAAGGGGCTTCCTCTCAATCTAAATCTGCATCTTAACCTTCAGGCAAAAGAGTAAGAATTTCTGAACCCGTGGCATCAGAGGAAACAGTGGCACCTGTCTCTCAAAAATCCAGTGCAGGCTAACCAAAGTCCATCCTAAAGGAAAAAGGAAAGGGTCTCTTGATTACAACCTCTCAGTTTATGCCTACTCAAACTGCTGCCACAAACTCAGAAACTGAGAGTGAAGGAACCACTCCTAAAACCACTGTGGCTACTTCTTCAAGGGCAAAACCAAAAGCAAAGGGCAAAGGGAAGAAGAAGGGCACAGAATTACCTAAGGCTCTAGAAGGATTTATCACCAATTCAGTATTTATCTCTAATCCTTCTAATTATGAAGAAAAGTTGAAGAATAGGCCCTTGTGTCCTGCAGTATGTGTGGATATCAAGGATGTGGATATGATGAGGTATAAAGTTTCTGAATTCCTTAGTCATTATAAACCCCTGATTCAACTTAAGGATAATTTTTTCCTTGAGATAGTAAGAATTTTCTACAATAACATGTCCTCAAAGTCTGTGACTAATGAAGATGGAGAAATTATCTCTTCTTTAATGATTACATCAATGAGGGGCAAAGAAATTACCATTACCTCTGAGACTTTGAATGGATTCCTAGGCATTACTGAGTTTGATGAAACTCTATCCACTTTGACCAATGATGAAATTTTTGGACTGTTGAGGCCTGGAGAAACCTTTTCTGGTATACTTGCCTTTGATCCTTCAACCATGCCACCCTTGCAGAGAGTTATTCACAACATATATTCTAGATGTATAGTGAATAAAAGTGGAAACTACACTCACTTTGCTTCTATAGACTACATCAACATGGCAAGAATTATGAAGAAAGAAAAGAGAAATCTAGGAGAAATGGTATATGATGAGATGTGGAGGTTTGTACATTCAGGTTCCAAAAGAATGATAGTGCTATATCCCTCTTTGGTTTCCTTTATTTTGAAAAGCCTCAAAATTTGGCACATTTTGGACAAAGTTGTTGAGCCAACTTCATTTGGAGAAGTTCACCTCAGAAGAATGAATATCAGTATTGAGAACCCTCAAGTACAGGTCAAACAGAGAAAGAGAAGGGTTACTTCTACTGCTTCTCAAGGTCAAGTAAAGCTCAGTCCTCTGCTCCTCCTCAGCCTTCCACTGCTCCCTCATTTGCCCATACTACGATTCAACACTTTATGGAGACTGAATTTGGCAAAATGAGTGAACATTTTGTGGATAACTTCAAGGCTCACTCACAAACATACATAAGCACTATTCTGAAAGCTGCTAATGATTTCTTCATTGGGAAGAATTTTGAGACTGCAATTCTTAACATCATTGAGGAGCTTTCACTTTTCAAGAGTGACATTTTGGAGAAACTTGATGGACTGGAGAGCAAGGTCACTGGGTTGGATACTAGAGTACTTGCTATTGAGGACTTAATCAGAGAATCTCGAGCTTCCACTTCTGCTCCAACTTCTCCTCAAATACACTCACCTGAGGATCCTTCCCCTCCTTGCCATGATTGATTTTTCCTCCTCTTTTCTTCATCCAGATCCTCAGCCCACTGCTGTTCCTCAAGTTTCCTCACCACCTCCTTCTGATACACCTGCTCCCTCTATTGATCCTCAGCCCATCAGTGATGACCCTCAGCCTGATGCACCCATATCCACCAATGATGCTCCTTCCTCTCCTTCTCACTGACCCTTCTTGTTGATGACAAACAGGGGGAGAAGAAATCAGAATCTGTCATGTTCCTTTGTATTTCTTAAAAGTATCTTGGTTGTAATTTTTGTTTAACTGCTTTTGTACTCTTGTTATGACTGACTCAGTTTAATATTGATGAATTAGTTTGTTTTAATCTTGCTCAGAATGTTCTAATGATGTTTATCTGCTTATGTGTTATGCTATCTGATATAATCTTTAGAAATTCTAATTTTTGGTTTTGTCATCATCAAAAAGGGGGAGAATGTTGATATATTTCTTAAAAGTATCTTGGTTGTAATTTTTGTTTAACTGCTTTTGTACTCTTGTTATGACTGACTCAGTTTAATATTGATGAATTAGTTTGTTTAAGTCTTGTTCAGAATGGTCTAATGATGTTTATCTGCTTATGTGTTATGCTATCTGATATAATCTTTAGAAATTCTAATTTTTGGTTTTGTCATGATAAAAAAGGGGGAGAATGTTGATACTTTGTTTTGATGATAACAAGACTGTGTTAAAAAGATTGCAAAATGATTTTTGAATCACAAAGTTTTGAGTATTGAATCAGTGCTTCTTGAAAATACTCGAGTGTTTTGTCTAAGTGTTGACAGTACTCGAGCAGTGGAATTCAATACTCGAGTACTGTATGTTTTGAACTTAAGAAAATTGCGTGCTTCTAGGTAACACTTCAAGTATTGACATGAAGTATTGTCAATACTCGAGTGTTGGAATGTGGCACTCGAGTACTGTGCTTTGAAAATGAGTTTTTAGACTATACTCTGAGTGAACACTTCAAGTATTGGCTGAAAGTATTGCCAATACTCGAGTGCTGAATTTCAGCACTCGAGTGTTGACCATTTTTCTCAATACTATCAGGTAACACTTCCAGCATTGGCTGACAGCACACCCAACACTCAAGCACTGCTTTTTCAACACTCGAGTGTTGAGACTCTTGATAGTGCTGTCAAGTGATACTTCAAGTGAAAGCTTCTAGCATAGCCAACACTCGAGCACAGATTTCCAGCACTCGAGTGTTGTGACCTTTCACTCAACACTGGAAGCCAACACTGCAAGTATTGACTGCCAGCACTACTAACACTCGAGTACCAGCTTTCTATCACTCGAGTATCGAGCTGAAAGCCTTCACTGTTCATCAATATTTTATCTCAATACTTCCAGTATTCACTTCCATCATTACCAGCACTCGAGTATCATTATTTCATCACTCGAGTATTATGATTTATCAAGATTATTTTTCATCGCTTGCACAGAATACTCGAGTATTCCTAGAAAGTATTATTAACACTCAAGCACTGAGATTTATCACTCGAGTATTTGACTCTTTTAAAAACACTTTCACACAATACTCGAGTATTGCATGAAAGCATTGAACTTTTCTTTGAAATATTTTGAGCAACACTCGAGCATAAAAACCTTATGCTCGAGCACTATCTCTCTCTCTCTGACAGCTTTGAGTCTGACACACCTCACCTACGCTTTACATCTACTTTCCTTATTCGTGTAACGACATTTTTTGAATTCTAACTGCTCTCATAAATACAGTAGCTTGAATCATTAAATAAGGAAGGAAGCACAGGCACGATCTGAGACTCGGAGATTTTAACGTTCTTCTGCAACCTTCAACCTAGACTGACTCCAAGGAATTAAATGCCATTAATGCAGAAGCCATTGGTCGTTGATGAGAGTAACGGCTATTGAATGCAGTCTAACGGACATTTCATCAAGTCTCAATTATAAAAGGACCAGCATTCATTACAGAAGAGAAGGATATCCTGAGCATTTAAGTCTGCATTTACTACGCTCTCTGTAAACTTTCATTAATTCATTCCGAGCTTCATTATTAGCCATCCACTCTTTTGAGAGAGATATTTGAGGCCAAAATACTTTGTAATCTTGTGAGAAACTCAAGGACGGGGCCTTAGTAAATTGGGCTGAAAGTGAGTTAGAAAACAGAGAGTGTCATACTCTGTTTTAGTGAAAAGAGAAAGGGGGAGTGATTCCCAGTTTGTAAAGGCTTGTGGAGCCTGAATTGTTGTTGATAGTGGATTTGGAAATCTCAGGGGTCCCCTGAGGACTGGACGTAGGTCAAGGAGACCGAACCAGGATAAATCTCTGTGTTCATATTTCTTTCTCTTTGAGTGACTTTGTTTTTTATTTCTGTAAAGTTTAAAAGTTCTTGAATTTTTACATTAGACCAATTCACCCCCTTTTGGTCAAATCCTGTTCTAACAAACCAGAGTTATGAAAAGAAAGAGAAGAAGAGGAAAGAAAAAGGGAAAGCGATATATGAGATTGGAGAAAATGTACTTGTGTATTCTCGCTTATGACACGTGTATTTATGTAAAAAGTAATGAGGACAAGTGGCACCATCTTGCCAAATAACAAACGTGCAGTTGAAAATAATCAAGTAACGGATTCAGTTGCAGTGTAACAGAAGTGAATGCCACTGTCTTAAAATAGAAACTGGTGTGGTTACAAACTAACGATAACAAACCAGAAACAAACAAACAAACTAACTTTAATTAATAAAGATTATCCAAGCACTTGATGCCTAATAAGAGTATTACTATGTGGTTTAAGAGTGAGATTTTATGTTGATAATCTTTGTATGGATTGATCAATTGTGATTTTGATTAGGTTTATATTAGCTATCGAGTAATTTTATTTTATATTTACGAACTATTTGAGTTTAACTAAGTTAAAATTTTCATCAATGTTTGAAGTTGTATGGCTTATTTGAGCTTAATTGAATATGTTTGTAGATTATTAATTTGCATTCTGTAATATCCGCATTTCTATAACTTGAATTAAAGGCTAGACCAGTAAATTATGTGATAATCTAAGGCTCATAAATAAGGAAAAATATAGAGGAAAATGCTTAAAGGAAAGAAATATCATAATTGACTAAGTCCCTAGTCTTGGGAAGTCTAAGTGGAAATGACTAAGGGTAAAATGGTCATTTGGCCTTCATAATAAGGGCAAAATGGTCATTTCGACTAAAAGATCTAGCGTTCAAAGTGTCATCAAATAATAAGGACATTTTGGTGATTTGGTCAAAGTCAACCCAAAAGTCAAAGTTGACCAAAAATGTCAAATGTCAACCAAGGGTAAAGTTGGAAGAAAGAAAGAGTAGAAAAGGTGACGGCATTTTGGAAATTATGGCAAAAGTAGAAAAGGTAGTGGCATTTTTGTAAATAAGTGGTAAATAAAGGATTTCAGAGTTAAGACCACTAAGAAATAATTATTTGAGGTAGCAGAAGTCCTCAAATGCCGGAGACCTGAGCTAAGAAAAGTTTAGTTGGGTTATAAAGAATTCATAAAATTAGTACCCAGAATTCGGTGCGGGCAGTTTCGCTAAACGGAGAACAACAGTGCCAGAAAAGCCCGAAAAAATATTTTCTTAGAAAATTAATTATGGAAAATCCCGAAAAAATTTTGAGGAACAGAAAAAATCTTGAGAATCAGGGAAAAATATAGAATTTTTCCATGTCCTTAAGTCAAATTGGCCACCGGAAGCCCATTTTACGGTGTTGCACGCAAATCGAGGAATCCTGATGAGTTACGAGGGAAATCCGGAGATGCTATGGACTAGGACATGATGCCATCTAGTCAAGAGAATGGAGCCACACGAAAGACAAAGTCTCTGGAAAAGTAAAAAGGTAGTTACACACATAAAGGGTACTTTACGGAAATGAGTGCCACCGAATCATTTAACTGGACTGGGCAAAGGCCCAATTAACAAAAACTTGTTAGACTAGCTGTTACCCAAGAGGGGGGTGAATTGGGTGTCATAGAAAATTTTTCTTTTTCCAAAACTTCGGTTCATCAAAAAACTCAAATTTGTAAATGAAACAGAATATGAAATCAATTAGAGCTTGAGGAAAAACAATGTAAGTTAATGGAGATGAAAGAACAGAAAGCACATAAATGATTTATCCTGGTTCGGCCCTCTTTAACCTACATCCAGTTCCCAGAGCACCTCTGAGATTTTCAATCAACTATATCATCCAAGTTTAAATCAGATACTTGGAAAACCATTACAACCACAAGTCCTTTACAGACACTTGTGAAGCTGTTTCAAGTTCGTAACGGTGGGTACTTGAGAACCCCATAAATGTTTCCAGGCATTTATGAACCCACTCAAGTTTGCATAGCAGGTACTTAGAAACCTTTACAATTACTCCCCCTCACAAATTGCACAGAGACCAACATGCTCTGTTTTCTCAACTCAAACTCAACCCAACAATCTCAAGATCCCAATCTTGAGTTTCTCACGGAAATACAATGAGTTTGGATGAGTTAATAAAATACTCTCTCATAGAGTTGATAAATAAACATTGAAGCTCTCGTAGAAGTAAACATCAGAGTCCTAATGTTATGCTTTGTTTTGTGTTTTTCGACTCTGCCTTCTTTTTCTCTTCTCTCTCTTTTTCTCTGGCTTGAATGCTTTTCATTTATAGTCCAGGCTTCATTTGATAGCTGTTGCTCAAAGTTTGAATAGCCGTTAGAGTGAGACTTGTATCCGTTACTCACAACTTCTGCTTTTGTGGTCTTGTCTGTAACGTTGCAAGTTGTATGTCCAACATCTGTAAGTTTGTCAGTTGAGAGTCCATGCTGGAGAGGAATTTATTGAACCCATTTCCTGTTACTTAGTAAAAGCATAATGCATTTATGGGAGCAGGTAAGTTTTTAAAACTTTGACATTAATAAGGAAAGATTTGGTGAAAAGTGAAGCTTCGTGTCAGACGCTGTTTGTCAGATAAAGTAGGACTCGAGTTGTAGGAATTTGTCACTCGAGTTCTATCTCATAAGTCACAGCTATTTCAAAATGTTATGCGATGAAACTCAAGTTTTTCAAAGTGACTAACTCGAGTTAAGAAAACTTTTATTTGGAAAACTCGATTTTGCAATGCAAGTCATAAATTCATGTAGTGCAACTTGAGGTTTGAAAAGAGGTTGACTCGAGTCATTAAAACTTGATGCTGTAACTCGAGTTTAAGTTTGAAAGTTTTTGAAAAATTAGTTATGCAACTCGAGTTCTAAAAAATGAGTAACTCGAGTGTTTGAAACTTGAATGCTGTGACTCGAGTTGGTGTTGGAAGTTCTTTTGTAAACAAGTTATGCAACTCAAGTTATATGCTTCTGCAACTCGAGTTCTAGCACATAAGATTCCTAAAAAATAGATTTTAGGCATGCAACTTGAGTTCTAAAAAGAGTGTAACTCGAGTCATGACAACTCAGCTGGAAACTCGAGTTGTCCTTGAAATTTTTGTAAAACAGTTGTGAAGTTTTGGAACTCGAGTTCTGATGCATCAAGGTCTTTCAAAGTGTTTAAAAGGCTCGAAACTCGAGTTGTATGAAGTTGAAACTCGAGTTTTACTTCATGGTTTCAGCTTGCACATGTCAGGTCCACTTTTCAACATATGGCTCAACTTGCAATGCCCATAGCTCTCTCCATTCAACTCCAAATCATGCAAATAATATATCAATGGAAATCCCTACATGTCTATTTTCATATGAAAGAAGAATCAGTCCAAAACCTGTTATATAAAGAAAGTTATGGTAGATACAATAAGAAAAGGTCAGTAATAAGACGTTAAATTCAACCACCAATTTTTGAATATTATATCTCCTTCATATGAAATGGTTTGATGATATTTTTGGTGTCTATGAACCGCATTGTGAGTCTAGTTTCATATGCAATTGGGTTTACATCAATCAGAGTTTTATTTTGGGAGATATGAGCAAAATACCAAACATATGTCGAGCTGACAGAAACAGAAGTGTTGCAACTCGAGTTCTGAAAAGAGTGTAACTCGAGTCATCACAACTTGAAGCTGAAAACTTGAGTATTCACTTCAAGTTAGGCGTAACTCAAGTTCTGCAATACTGAAACTCGAGTTTTGACTCTGAGAAGCTGAAACTCGAGTTTTGGATAGCCCGGAACTCGAGTTTTGACCCCTCTTCTTCCTAGAACTCAATTTTTGTTCAGGAAGCTCCAGGAACTTATCAAACTCAATTTTTAGCATCCAAATAAAGCTTAGATCAATGGTAACTCAATGAAAGATGATTAAAAACATTTTAACATTCAAATTGATTTATTTAACCACATCATCTTCCAATTTAAAAAGAATGCTCAAATAAAAGTAGTAAGTCCATAAGATTACAAAAACTTTTGTCAAATCAATATGGATTATGAAAACTTTTTGCTATATCATATTTGACATCATCAAAACTAATCATGTCTAACAAAACTGACGCCTAGGGATCTGAAAAGTTACTTTTTCAGCTAGGATGAGACAAGGTGATGTGGCTCAATATGGATCAAGTATTTGCTAATTGGTAATGTGGTTCAATATGAATCAAGTATTTGCTACTTGGTCCCCAATTTTGAGTATGCTACACAGAAATTACAAGGGACCACATTAAACTAATCAAACCCTCTCTCTTCCCTCTCATTTGCACGCCACTTTCTCTCTCTAGAAAATTGCTCTCCCTTCTCTCTAGAAAACACTCCCTCCCCAAGCAAGAAAAGAAGATCCAAGCTTCCATAACACAAGGTAAAGTGTTCTTACAACTAAATCTCCATCTTTTCTTGAGTTTGCCACTACTACTACCTTCTCTTGAGTTGTTCCTTAAATAAGCCTCCCTTTTTGAGGATGAAGGCTAGGACTTCAAGAGTTGAAGATGGAAAAGAGAAGGTCTTAAAAGTAGTAAATGGTTGCAAACTCTTCCTTAAGGGGTAAAAGACAAGTTGTTGGTTGTTGTTTTACGTTGCTGTAAAGATTTATGGAAAGCTTATGTTTATGGGGAGGCGCTGCCCAAATTTCTTTTGGTCTAAGGGAATGTGTTTTTGAGTAGATTAAAGTTAAGAAAAGGGGTTTTGGAAGCAAGGAAACACATGGTTTCATGAGCGAATTTGAAAAACCCTTCCTTTCCTTATTTTTGCTATTTTCGTCCAAGATAAAGAAAAAAAATAGAAAGGATGTGTTTTTGAGCATTTTGATGGTTCCATTGGCTTCAAAATGATGTTTTGTGTAGGGTAAAGCTAAGAGATGGATTTTAGAAGCTTAAAGGGTCATAAAAATCAAGTCTTGAACTTGTAGGACACTTAGAAAACCAAAAAGGGGTTTTTATGTGTTTTGCAAGTTTTGTTGCATTTTGATGATGGCATGTTTATGTGGATCTTATGCCATGATTTTTAGGGGTTTAAGAGTTCCGAAGAGCATCATGAAAAAGAATCAAGAACACTTTGGAAGTTGGATTAAAGGAAAGCTAGGATCTTGAGGTAGCAAAACTACTAATCTCCTTTTATGTTTAAGAAAATGATTTGTGAATGTTACATGAACTTTTATGATGAGCAAAGGGCATGATTTGTGTATGAAATGTGACTTTTGTGCTATGGCCATATGCATGCTAAAGTGAAGTTGATGTGTCACATGTTTATATGTTCATACACATGCTATAAAGTTATGTATGCACATTCACAATATCTTGATTACGTGGTTTTGCTATTAGGATTCCCAAATATCATTCCCCACCCACTAACCATGTAGGTGCAAGCTCAAGCAAGGGTAAGGAAAAGATCATTGATGCATGAAGAGGATGTCTTTGCTTGCATGGTTTTGGTGTAAATATTTAAGATGTTATACTTTCTTGATGTTTGTTGTGATTGTAACCCCTAAACATCCACAAGAAAGAACCATATGAATGGGTAATGGTATATGCATGAAAATGGACTAAAA
>JANTPZ010149675.1:4758-30082 GCA_025593235.1 Vachellia pachyceras
TAATATTCATTAGAGATCTTAATTAGACCACTTGAACACATTCCAAATGCTAGAATTAGTTTACCAAGTGAAATTTTAAAACTTATCAAAAGTACTGATCACTTGGTAAAATTTCATATTTTTGAACCAACTTTAAAAATTCATAACTAATTCTAGAAAAATCATGATTAAGTGGTTCAAGCCTCTAATTAAATATTATTCTATTACCTACATGGAAAAATATCCCTTTGTCCAATCTTGACCAATTAATTCAGTTTATTTTGTGAAGAAATACTGTTCACTTGGTCATTTTTTCTTTTTCCCACATTTTCCCTTAATTTTTAAAAGTCATAACTTTCTGCCTACACATCCAAATATGAAATGTGTAGTACTTTCCAGAATGATATGGCTGTGATGACCAAGATCGAGTATTTTTATATGAAAATATACTGAAAGAGCTTCGCATAGGAATTTGAACCACCCCAATTGGAGTTATATAGAATTAATTATGATTTTTCAGAGTTTAGTCAACATGCTGACAGCTTTTGGTTACTATGCGAAATTAAGAGAGAAAGTAACTAAATGTAATTTGTAGGAACTCCAAGGGTAAAAGTAAGCCTTTAGGGCTAATGTGGCCCATTGGGCATTCAGTTTTCATGGCTCTAATTATGTTATTAATTCCCTAGGGCCATAAAGTGATAAAGGAAAAGCTATGGTTAGAAGATCAAAGTATCTAAGGAGGAGGCAAAATCTAAAAGGTAGTGAACTTACTTACTTGTATGTGTGTGATGTTTATGTTGTGCATTGATTTGCTATAGTGCTTTACTAGATTATGTGAAGCATGTATGAATGAATGAAGCTCTGTTTTTATTTTTACTATGGCCATAAGTACTTTACACAAAACATTGAGCACGCAGCATTTCATTATGTGAACATGAGCCTATATAAGGCAAGCATATCATGCACTAGCATTCATCCTACATGCATTGTTTGTAATGTTTGCTACTGGGATTCCTCGAATCTCACCCTCCCCCATTAACAATTTTAGGTACAAGTGCATCAAGTGTAAGGAGAAAGTTTTGATGCATGAAGCAAGAAATTGTGCATGGATATTCACATGAGATTATGTTGTAATTATGTGGACAACATTGGAGTGTATGTATGTAATGTAATATGTCTAATGAGCCCATGCATGTATGGATGTTATATGATAGCTAAGAACTCCTAAATGAATGATCAAATATGGTTCAAAAAGAATTAGGAGTTAGGGTTTCAAAAAGATGAAGTTTGAAAATGAGAAGTTTGACTTTTTATCAAAGTGAAGTTGGTCAAACCCCTAACTTTGGCCTGTTCCAAAACAGGGTAAATGAACTCCAATTGAGTTAACATTCTACAGAAAAATAGTTGGCATTGTAAGGTTTAAAACAAGCCAAAGAACAGTGGATTTGGAGTTTTGTACAGAAAGTTATGATGTTCCAAAGATTGAAGAAAATCACTGAAAAACCTGGGAAAATAGAAAAATTACCAAATGAACAGTACTTTTTAACGAATTAAACTGTATCATTTGGGAAAGTAAATGACTCAATGAGTATTTTTCCCTTATAAAGGAACTTACAAGCTCCAAATAGAAATTGGAAGCACTCAATTTCAATTTTTCTACAATTAGTTATGAATTTTCAAAGTTGGCCCAAAAATCTGTGAATAGTGACGTGAATAGTAACATTAAACTTGAAAATTTTATTATTCACTCTTTGGTTACTCTAATTCACTAAAGGCCTAAAGGTGCTTCAAATAGATATTTAATGAAGTTAAAGGTAAAGATTAAGGAGTGTCACCATAATGGTCTCTAATGAAGGTAATAAATAAAAGTGAGGTGTTACAGGTGCAGTCTAAAAAGGCTTTAGGTTGCACCTATTAGGTGCGGTGTCAAAGAGGCTGTTTTTAGACCATACCTAACATGTTTGGTCTAAATGACTAAAAATTTATAATATTATATATAAAAATGCCACCGGTCACATTTTTTAGACCTTATCCTCTAAATCTAGTTTAAAAGAGGTAGTCTAAATAAGCATTTTTTACTAGTGTTAGCTGCACATAAGGAGAGCCATCGACCACGAAAGGGAGACTCTCATTCTATAGATTTACAAGTGTGAAGAGCCTTAGCTACTACATCTCTAACCTCCAACTCTCTCATCTATTTTCCACCATTTTTCCACCATTCCAAACCGATTAAACCTTTCCTATCACCTTACTCTACACTTCCATACCTATTTTCCCTCCCATGGAAAACATTCTCTAAGTGACATCTACATTTCCAGAGCGATGAGAGCCTAAACCCTTAGCCTCTTGGTGATGGAGGAAAAAGCTTGAGCTCATGAATTAACTGGTTAGTTTTCTTAGTCTAATATTATGTTTTAGCACTTGTTGGACTTTTCTAGATGTAGGAATTCCTACTATATGCAAACTTTGATTACATATTTGAAACCTTGTGATTAGATTATGTGATTGGATTGGATGTTGTTTTTATGATGAAGTGTGTGTATATATATTTCAGTTTTGATTCCTTATGTTCATTTAATTGTCAATGATTTTTGGAGGTTATTTGTTCATTTGGTTTTTTTGGTTGTGATTGCAATCCATTGAGAGCTTTAGCATCATCCATTCAATTGTATTCTAAGTGGTTTTAAACAATGTTTTTGTAACACCTTACCTTATCTCATTAGCTTCATAATAGATCATTATTGAATCACTTTTAAGCTTTACACAACTTGAAATGACCAAAGAATTGAAATTTCAAAACTTTTCTCAAGTTAATGTTCAGTTGGTCAAAAATTCCAAAATTTCTGTCTAAACTCTGAAAATTCATAACTAATACTAGAAAAATCAAAATTGAGTGGTTCCAATTGCTACATGAAGCTTATAATACTCCCTACAGGGGAAAGATACTCATTCTCAAAAAATTTCCCAATCGATACTGTTTATAGTGTGAAGTTGCACTGTTCATATGGTCATTTTTGAATTTTTCAGGTTTTTCTCTTAACTTTGGAAATTCATAACTTTTTGTGTAAATGTCCAAATTCAATGATCTTGGACTCATTTTAGCTCAATTGGACGTAGTTTATTATTTTCCCTATAGCTCAAAGTTGTGGACTTATTAAGGGTGTTGGACCCCCTTTCAAAAATTTACCAATTCTAACCTTGTTCCAAAACATACTTAAATTAAACTAACATATTTATACATAGTCACATATGTATCAATACATATATACATACCCATCAAGTAGAGGTTTAGGTCATACATTATGTAATACCTCCTATTTTCACCATATTTCTTCATATTAGATCACTTAGAACCATTATTGGGCTTTTGATGACTCAAATTGGCATTTTGGCGAACTGAAATTTTTTTTCTTTTTCTTTAAAAATGATGTTACTATTCACTGGCCCATTTTCCAGATTTCTAGCCCAAATTTGAAAAATCATAATTAATTCTAGAAAAATCGAAACTGGGTGGTTCCAATTTCTGAATTTAGCTTATTAAGTGATCTATAGGGGAAATATAGGGGAAGTATACTCGCTGGTTCCAATTCTTGCCCATTTGAATCAGTTTATTCCGAAACATGCACTGTCCCGATGATCACTTCCAATTTTTCCAGATTTGTCCCTTAACTTTGGAAAATCATAACTCTTAATATACATACCCAAATTTTGCAAACTTTATATAATTTTAAAGCTTAGGATGTGTAGTTTCTGAATGGAAAGTTTCATCTCAATTGGAGCTCATTTGCTATTTTTATTTTCCATGTGAAACTAATTAGCTTTTCAGGGCCTTTGGAATCCTTTAGCTTTGAAAGCCAACTTTTCTTTAAAATTCACCAAAACCTCTTTTTGGTTCATTAACCCATCTCTATGATGCATGATTATCTCTTTTCCATTCCTTAGCACTTTTAGCCCATTTTCATGTATGCATCATCACATATTTTCATGCTACTTCATGTTGAGGTTTAAGGATTACAATCACAACAACTTCATGGAGAGTTTAGCAACACATATATTTACACAAAAATCATGCAAGCAAGGGGCAACTTCTTCATTCATCTATAACTTTTTCCTTACCCTTGCTTAAGCTTCCACTACATTGTTAGTTGGTGGGGAATGAGATTTGGGAATCCCAATAGCAAAACTACATAATCAAAATATTGTGAATGTGGTGCATACATAACCTTAAAGCAAGTGTATGATCATATAAACATATGACATATAAAACAACACTTTAATATGCAGATTTCCATAGCACAAAAGTCACATTTCATACACAAATCTTTCACTTTAATCATCATAAAAACTCATGCAACATTCACAACTCATTTTCATAAACATAAGAGAAGATTAGTAATCTTGCTACCTTTAACTTTGCTTTCCTTTTTACTTAAACTTCAAAGTTCTCTTGGATCACTTCCAAGTGCTCTTGGAGGTCTCAAATCTCTAAAGATCATGTATAACATCCATGTAAATATTAAACCATCAAAATGCAAGAAAACTTGCAAAAATGTAACAATGCCGCCTCTAACTTTTCAAGAACCCTAAAGGTTCAAAACTTGGTTTTATGGTCCCTTAAGCTTCTAAAATTCCTTCCTTATTTTTACCCTATACAAAACATCACTTCAGAGCTATTGGAAGCATTATAATCATCAAAATCCCACTCCCTCTAATTTTTACAGATTTTTGAAAAACCAGAACAAAAGCGAGGGTTTGGATTTTTCAACTCTTCTCATGTATTCTTGCCTTTTCCTTCTTCCAAATCATGATTCAAGCTTCATAAAAAATAAAACACACATTTCCTCCTCAAGACCTCAAATGGACAGCACCTCCCCATATACTTAGTTTCCAAAATCCCAACAACAACTCCCAACAACAACCAAAACAACAACAACTTTCATTAAACTGCTCTTGGCAACTTAAAGAGAAACTTGCAACCTTTAATACCTCTTAAAACCTTTCATTTTCCATTTTCCATACTTGAAACCCTAGCCTCTCACCTTCAAAAAGAGAGACTCATTCAAGGAATCAAACCATTAGAAAGGTGAAAGAGGTTGCAAGACATAAGAAAGCTGCTGGTTTGGATGGTTGTAAGCTTACCTAGCTTGAGAGCTCTCTTCTTCCTCCTTGAAGCTTGAAAATGGCGTGACTTTTGGGAGCTTAGTAGGAGAGAATTTTCAAACCATGAGAGAGAGTGCACGGATTAAGGGAGAGAGAGGGTGAGTTTCCTAATTTAAAATTACCTCTTGAAATATTGTGTGGTGGATATTGATTCTTGGGGACCAAGTTTTGCTTTTCTTGGTTGAGAGAGTGCCACTTGTCCTCTCTTTATTTGCTTAGGAAAAAGTGACTTTATCATATTGGTTGGGCTGGCTGGCTCTCTGCTTGTTCAGTTACTTGATACGGTTGCACACATTTCCGTAAAGTAACCTTTAATCGGGTAACTTTCTTTTTACTTCTCCAGAGACTTTTTCTCTCATGTGGCGCCATTCCCTAGGCCTCCTTGCCTAGTTGACGTCATGCCTTAGCCCAAAGCATCCATGGGTTTCCTCGTAACTCGCCAAGATTCCTCGATTTGCGTGTAATACAGTAAAACGTACTTCTGGCGGCCAATTTGAATTAAGGGCATGGAAAATTTCTATATTTTCCTTGATACTCCAGCCCTTTTTGTTCCTAAAAATTCTTTTCGGATTTTCCATAATTAAGTTTCTAAGAAAATCCTTTTTCGGGGCTTTCAAGCACTGTTGTTCTCCGTACTTCAAAACTACCCGCACTGGATACTAGATAATAATTTTATTAAATACTTTAGGATCCAACTAAGCTTTTCTCAGTTCAGGTCTCTGGCGTTTGAGGACTTCTACTACCTCAAATAATTACTTCACAGTCTTATAGACCTCCAAAATCCCTTAAGTTACGGAAGTGCCATTACTCTTTATACTTTGCCCATAATTACAAAAATGCCGCTACCTTTCTTACTTCTCTCATAATTACCAAAATGCCATCACTTTTTCTACTATTTCTTAATTCTAACTTTACCCTTAGTTGACTTTGACATTTTGGTCAACTTTGACCTTTTGTTGACTTTTGACCAAAGTACCAAAATGACCTTATTATTTGATGAAATTTTGTTCCCTGGACTTTTTAATCAAAATCACCATTTTACCTTTTCATTTGTACCAAATGACCATTTTGCCTTTTGGTTATTTTTACTTAGAATTCTCAAGATAGGGACTTAGTCGATCATCCTTCCTTGTCTATAAGCATTTTCCTTTCTATTTTTCTTATCTATGGGGCTCAAATTATTTCCTAATTCATCAGTTTGGCTTTTATTTCTGTTTACGAAATTTGGGATATTACACATTAGGTCCAAATACATAAAGCAACATTACATAACTTTGCAACCAAAATGCCACATAATGCTTCATCTACTCTTCACTCACCTTGCCCTTGCCTGTACTTGAACTTGGACCTAGGAATAGTTAGTTTGGAAGAATGAGATTTCAAAAAAAAATCCCAATAGTAAAAACACTAACATAAACACCAACATGCATGACAATTATTCAATACCTGATAACATATGCATAAACATGTGATCTTCACAAATTTTCACACTTTGCATATGGCTATGGCATATTAAATTCACATAATCACATATTCAAACATCACAAGTTTGTCAAACAAAGAGCATAGACCACACATAATCATAAATGCAACTATTAGTGTCGGGTTAGTAGCTTTTGCTACCTTGGTTTCCAACTTGCACTTGAACTTGAAGGCTCTCTTTCTTATCCTTCCAAGAGAGTTCTTTGATAATTCACTTTCCTATACACAACATAATATCATGGCTATTAATAATAAGACAATTCCAAGTTATAAAATATACTAAAACCAAGTAAAACTTCCTCTTGAACATTAAGAGCCCTAAATCTCTTAATTTGTCAAAATTAATTCCAATGCTTTCCAAATTCTTTTCTCACTTACACCCATCACAATTTTTCATTCTAAAGCCAATGGAAGAATCAAAATCATGAAAATCATACTTCTTACTATTCTTGGTATGGCCAAAAACTAAACAATTTGAAACAAAGTGATTTTTCAACTTTCGTTACATGTAATGGCAAAATCTTGATCTCTTACCTCCATGCATTATTTAACATCAAAACATCACTTTCCATTCAAATAGAAAATGGGATAGCACCTCCCCTAGGGTTTCATGATTCCCAAAAATCATACAACCATCAAACCAACACAAAACACACACCAATCAACTCCTTAACTTGCATAGAATGTTTGGTAACAATTATTTAAGCTAAATGCCTCTCTTTCTCATTTTCCCTCTCAAGAATCCTAACTTTCCAGCAAGTAAAAGAGAGCCAAAATAAAAAAAAACTAAACTAATAGAAAGGTAGAGGAAGCTCCAAGGATCACAAATATGCTAAGGGTTGCAAGGGAACCCAACTTACCTTTAAGTTCTTGGAGATCTTTCTTCTATTCTTCCTCCTTTTTCTCTCATGCCTCTTGTAACACACCTTATTAAGCTTCTTAAATTCCTTTTATATTGATTTGGAACCAGAGAGAAGCCTCAAATAGCTTACAAAGTCCAAAAGAATCAAAATGAAAACTTTCAAGTTCTGAAAGTTACTATCCACAGCTTTTTGGACAACTTTGAAAATTCATAACCAATTCTAGAAAAATCGAAATTGAGTGGTTCCAATTTCTGTTTGAAGCTTATAAGTTACTTTATAAGGGAAAAATACTCATTGGGTCATTAGCTTGCCCAATTGATACAGTTTATTGTGCAAAAATGTACTGTTCAAATGGTAATTTTTCAATTTTCCCAGGTTTTTCTGTGATTTTTCGCCAACTTTGAAACATCATAACTCTTCATACAAAACTCCAATTCTAGTATTCTTTGGCTTGTTTTAAAGCTTGCAATATAGACTATTTTCTTGAAAATTTTAGTTAATTTGGAGTCCATTTGCTCTGTTTCACAACAGGTCAAAGTAGGGAGTTTGACCAACTTCACTTTTGGACAATTAGTCAACTTATCAATTTGAAACTTCATAATTTGAAACCCTAACTTATAAACCTCTTTTAATCATGATTAACCATGCAAATGGGAATTCTTCAAGCATACATTAACCATCTCACAACCACTAAACATGCATGGGTTTAGGCAACATATTACACATCATATCTTATTCCAAAATAGCATTAAGTTTACAACACCATTCCATATTCATAAAAATATGCAATTCTTGCATCATGCACTTTCTCCTTACCCTTTGATGACCTTCCACTTAAAATGGTTAGTGGGGGAGAATGAGATTTTTGAAAATCCCAATAGCAAACTTATCTAACATACTTCTTAAAATGCATGACAACTTTTCATATGAATGTGGAATAATAAAAGTCAACATGAAACACATAAATGCATATGGCTATAGCATGAACATGCACACAGCCGCACTTTCATCATCATAAATTTCAAATAAACTCATGCATCATTCAAAAGAATTTTCATAATAACTTAGATTAGAGTTAGATGGTCTTGCTACCTTGAATCTTTAATTCTCCCTAACTTGGATGCTCTCTTGATCACTTGGGAATTTACTTCCTTTCACCAAACCTTTTCCTACACCATTGACAACATAATGGCCATTAAATATAAGCCATTACCAAGGCAAGAATCAATGTAAAACTTCACTAAACTTCCTCTTGATGAGTTATCTTGAATGCTAGAGTGTTTAAGCTTGTCATATTGATTTTTAATGCTTCCTAATTCCTTGGCTCACTTTACCCCTACACAATTTCTCATTTTAAAGCCATTAGAAGCATTAAAATCATCAAAAACACATTCTTTCTCCTCCTTTCCAGATTTGGACGAAAATTCCCAAAAGAAGAGAAAAATTGATTTTTCAAACTTTCAACTTATACAATCACATATTCTTGATCCCAAACTCATTTTCATGGATGGTATAGCTTGAATTTAACTCTCCCATATCAAGTAAAAATTTGGGAAGCATCTCCCCTTAGGGTTTGCCATTCCAAAACAACCAAACAAGAACCAAACAATCACAAGCTATATACCAAATTACTCCTTACAACACAAGGAGTATTTTACACTTGATTTTTGGCTCTAAATACCTCTCTTTCTCACTCTTGGCCTCAAGAACACAAATATTCAATCTTGAAAAAGAGAGGGCTAACCAAGATTTCAAGCCAATAGAAAGAAAGAGGGAGTTGCAAGGATCAAAATAAGGTATGGTTTTGGTTGCCTGGCTTATTACCTTGGATTTTGTAAAACTTGTTCTTCCTCCTTGTGTGCAGAAAAATGGCGTCACTTGCTTCTCCATTTCCAACTGAAGAAGGCATCTAAAATTGATGGAGAAGTGAAGAGAAAATGTTAGTTAATGACATGTGTAAAGGTGTTTGATGACTAAGATTTAATCTTGCAAAATGGTGAGATCTAATAGTCACAGTTTCACCAACTTACCACCAGATTTCTATGCCCAAAATCTGATCACATGGGCTGTCATAATGAGATGGGACTAAAGGTTAAAAATCTAATTACACTAACCAAATTGAATCACATTCAGTTACTTTTACCGATACACTTTTTACCGGTAAACATAACTTTATTTTGGTACATCTTTTTTACTTTTCTGGAGATATTTTCTTCCTCATTTAATCTACATATTTTCCTCTTGAATATGGAAAAATTATTATCCCCAAAATACCCCTTGATATCATCAAAATTAATAGGGTTATTTTATCCTGTCTAAAACCCCTGAAAAAGTGTAATCGGAGGGCAAAATACTTTTAGGGCCTTAAAAATTTCTACACTTTTCACTGATACTCTAGCCATTTTTATTTTCCCAAAATGCCCTCTAGATTATCCAAAATTAATTTTTTAAATAAATTATATTTCGAGGATTTTCGGGTCTCTTTCTCGATTTTCAGGAAAATCGCCTTAATCATATACTGGGCAATAATTTTATTAAATACCATAAAATTCACTTTATTTTTCTATGCTCTGAACTCAACTGATTGATGTCTCCTGATAGCTCAAAATAATTATTTTCGGACATTAAATATTCAAAATTCTATAAATAAAAATTTAGGCCAATTTTCAGCAATCTGTCAAAACTTTATTAATCAATGAATTCTGCTCTATCTTTTGGGCATCTGTAAATTTTTCTGATATTTTGGTCAATGGCTGACTTTTTCACTTTGACTTTATTAAATGATCAAAATGCCCTTATCTTCTCTTAATGACCAAAATGTCCTTACATTGTTTAACTTTTTAGAATTCCCATTTTACCGTTGACCTTTTCACCCTTGATCTTTTCGTGTAATGACATCTGGGTCATTCCCAGGGGGTTACCCATCCTTACACTACTCCAGGGTGGAGACACTTAACTGTGGAGTTTTCATAAAAGTTCTCCCGCTGAGCTAGGTCTAACTTTGGGTTATCTAGCCCATCAACATCAACTTTTTCTGCTCTTTCTATTTGTGGCCTCAAAGTCAACTTTTGACTACTGGTTTGGCCCTTTTTATCCAATAACCATATTTCCCTTGGTCTTTATGCTTAATGACATTTATGTCACTGGCTTACATTCTTAATAAAATTTAAAGTCTTAGGATTAAATTAACCAGAGTCTCTTTGGTCCATTGACATCTTCTCTTTCTATACTTTATTTCTCTGGACCTTGTCTTATCTCATAACTATCCGTTTGGCCTCTATGTCAGTTTATAGAAAAAGGGTGGATATTACACCTCTCTTCTCTTTTTTTCTATGGTTTGGCCGACTTTTAGGAGCTGGAAATGAAGGTGAAGATGATTTAATTAAGTGACATCTAGCAAAGTTTCCTTGATCTAATGGCTAGGATTAAATCACATTTATGGGCTGGAATTATATAAGGAAAAATCATATTTTGTGTGTGTAATAATCCTTACTTAACCTCTTTAGCTCATATTATGTCATTAATGAACCACTTTAAGGCCTTACATAGCTCAAATTGACTAAATAAGTGAAATTTAAAATTTCTTCCCTAGTTATTATTCATTTGGTCAATTTTCCATGTTTATAGTCCAACTTTGAAAATTCATAAGTGGTTCTAATTTCTATATGAAGCTTGAAACATTCCCTACAAAGGAAAAATACTCATTAGCTCAAAAACTCGCCCAATTAATATAGTTTATTCCATGAAAATACACTGTTTGTATAGTCATTTTTCAATTTTCCAGGTTTTTCTCTTACATTTGGAATACCATAACTTCTTATAGAAAAGTCCAAATCCAGTGATCTTAGACTTATTTTAAAGCTTATCATATGAACTATTTTCTGGAAAATTTCAAATTAATTGGACTTGATCTGCTATTTTTCATCACATCTCAAAGTTTATGCACTTTCAAGGGTCTTGGAACCCCCTTTTTCTTAAAACTTCCTTTTTATAAAAATTTTGTAAAATCCTTTTTGCTATAACTAATTATCTCACATGATCTTGCCTACATACATACACATACATATCATCAAGTAGAAGTTTAGGGCTTTATACTAATTCCAAAACATATAAACATGTACATGGCATAACCTCATACAACTTAGCAATCAAATTATATCACCAGGCTTCTTTTATTCCTCATTCATCTTGCTCTTACACTTGCTTGAGCTTGCACCTAAGAATAGTTAGTTGGGGGAGAGTGAGATTTTTAGAAATCCCAATAACACACTAACACATATTTAAATATGCATGGCAACTTTTATAATTGAGTGTAGGGTGACTACTATATGAAATGTGCAAACTGAACAATGATATGCATATGGCTATAGCATTCAAGAGCACATATTCATACACTCATCATCACAAATTTTCAACAATTAGTCATGCAGAGTTCAAAAATCTTTTTCATTACAACATTACATGAGATTAGGAGTTTTGATACCTTAATTCATTAACTCTCCTTGAAACTTGCAAGCTCTCTTACTCAACTTTCCAAATGGTTCCTTGTACAACTCACTTGCATACATAATTCATAGCATAATGACCATTAATTACAGGCCATTTCCAAAGCAAGAAATAGTTTAAAATTAAGCCAAACTTCCTCTTGAACTTTTACAAACCCTAGAATTCAAAATTTGCTTAAATGATTTCCAATGCTTCCCAAAACTTTTTCTTTCTTCCACCCTACACTATTTCTCATTCTAAAGCTAATGGAAGCATCAAAATCATGAAAATCACACTCCTCCTCTTAGTTATTGAGCTGATTGTAAAAACAGAACAAAAGAGGATAATGTGATTTTTCAAACTTTCATCACATGCAATGATATATTCTTAATCCAAAGACACTTCTCATGCATTATTTAGCTAAAAAACAACCCTTCCTCATCAAGTGAGTTTTTCTATATCTTTTGAACATCTGTAAATTTTTCTGATATCTTGGTCAACTTTGACCTTTGACCTTGACTTTGACTTTGGTGAAGTGACCAAAATGCCCTTACATTTTCTCTTATTTACTAAAATGCCCTTACTTTTATTTCGAAATTCAATCTTACCCTTACTTCTTTATAATTCTATTTTCATCTTTTCCTTAAATGACATTTGAGTCCTTTCCATAAGGTCACCCATCTTTTCATTACTCTAGGCCAAGTACTCTTAACTATGAAGTTCTTATGGAACTCAGTATATTAGGTCTAGACTTCCTATAATCTTTTTGGTTCATTGCCTTCCTCTCTTTCTATACTATCCAACTTTAGGCCTTAACTCATCCCATAACTACCGGTTTGGCCTTTATTTAAATTGACAGTAAAAGTATGGATATTACAGTGTGCCAACACAAAGTGGTGATAAGTGTCTTTGATCCTGTATAACTTATACCGATAAAGTAACTTTGTTTTGCTAATTTTACCACTTGTTTGGAACATTTGTTATTCTCTTTTATCTTTAAATATAACTCTCACAAGTGGCATGACTTATTTACGATCATAATTCTTTTTGGAAACTTTATGTTTCCATAAAGCTATTTTACGCTATCACAACACTAATAAAGCAGCTTGACGATAGTTAACTAGATTCGAGGTGACCAAAAATTTCTAAAATTCTTATGGATATTCTCATATATTTTCTTTTCTCAAATTATTTCCCGAAATGTCTTTAATTAATTTTTAAAGAAAACCCTAATCCTAGGGCTTCTCCATGTCTTTTCCTTCCGATCTGGGAAATCACTTTTCTTATATTTTTTGTAACAACTTTATAAAATACTAGAAATTCCAAACAGTTTTCCTGCCTTAAGATAAGGTTTTTGAGGCCTTCTGGTACTTTAAATAATTATTTAATAAAATGCCGAGATCGAAACTGAGTGGTTCCAATTTCTAAATTTAGCTTATTAAGTGATCTATAGGGGAAAATACTCAATGGTTCCAATTCTTGCCCATTTGAATCAGTTTATTTTGAAAACACGCATTGTTCCAATGGTTACTTCCAGTTTTTCCAGATTTTTTCCTTAACTTTGGAAAATCATATCTCTTAAGTACACATCCAAATTTCACAAACTTTATATCAATTTAAAGCTTAAAATGTGTAGTTTCAGACTAGAAAGTTTCAGCTCAATTGGAGCTCGTTTGCTATTTTTATTTTCCACGTGAAACTGATCAGTTTTATAGGGTCTTTGGAACCCTTTAGCTTTGAAAACCAACTTTGCTTAAAATTCATCAAAACCTCTTTTTGATTCATTAACCCACCTCTAACATGCATGATCCCATCTTTACCATTCGTTGTTAGTTTTAGTCCATTTTCATGTATGCCTCATCACATATCCACATAATACTTATTGTAGAGGTTTAGGGTTACAATCATAACAACTTAAAGGAGAGTTTAGCAATTCATGTATTTACACAAAAATCATGCAAGCAAGGAGCAACTTCTTCATTCATCTATAACTTTTTCCTTACCCTTGCTTGAGCTTCCACCTACATGGTTAGTTGGTGGGGAATGAGATTTAGGAATCTGGTCCATACTAAGCCACAAATTGCAAACTTAGGTTGCTGTCTAGCCTTGGAAATGGATCAAGATATTAATTTTGATTTCCAAGGGTTGTATAGTGCAACCCGAGGGTCTTTCTCTCCAGAAGCGAGAAGGCATACCAATAATTCTTAGCTTGGGTTTATGCTTGTGATGCAAATGCAATCAGGGTTTGATTCAAATTATCCTATGTATCTAAACTAATTACAAAACAACTAAATCCTTTTTGGTATTTTCTAGATTGAGAACGAAAGTAAAGGCAGCTTTGAGAAAGAGAAGAGTGTGTGTGTGATGATGGGTGCCTCTTGAAAACAAAGTGTTCTATCATAGTTCACAAAAGATGAGGGAAAGTATCGGTTTTCACACTAAATTTTTGAAATAAAAAACCCCAACAATTCGCATGGGTGCAGAGCGTCATACGATGATCTCCTTCTAAATCCCCACACGACTTGGTGGGTCTGAAATAACATGAAATGAACTCCATCCCATGAAATCCCTTAAGACCACTTAGTGTGTGTACGGAAATTGCAAAGTGACAAAATCAACTCTACACATTGTTGACTCTAAAACCAAGCACAATTAGGATGATGAAGAGACCAACAATATTTCATTGAATAAGCAAAATGAACTGCATTCTATTTTGTCAATCACAAAACAACTCAATACACAATAATCCAAGTTTGGCTCAACCGAGACCAAGCATTTACACACGAATTACAAAGTCCAACTCAGAATCCAAGTAATCCATAATGTAAATACAAATTAAAAACAAATACTCCCCTTTCGGTACTTCAAACTCCGGTTCACTTAATCTTCAAGAGGTTGGAGATGTCCAGTTCCTCATGGATGATGGAAGTGAGCTTCGAATGGATGATGAATGCATGATAGATGGATGGATGATGAAGAAATGGGGGGAAATGGTGGTAGTGTGTAGGTAGGCTAAATGGGAATGTGATTCTCTCCTCTCTTTGCTCTCTTCAACTTCTACTGCCTCCTTCGTTCCTCCTCTTTCGAAAATACCCTAATTCAGCATAATAAATTGTCCTGGGTCAGATCCATCAAGCCAGGTCAGGCTATTTTCCTTCTGAGGTAAAAATTCAGGTTCTGTGCGATATTCACTACGGTGAACTTCAGGTTTAATCACGGCGATCCTCACCCGAGAGTTCTTGCATAATTTCTTGAACTTTGGCCGTGGTGAATGTTGAATTGTGCCGCGGTGAACTTCTCCAGCACTGCTTCCCTTGCCCTTTTGTAAGGAGTTTCTGAAATGAAATAGCAAATATGGGTAGTACCATTTGCTCATGATGCAATTTAGGCACAATAAATCATTATTCATAGAATAGTGCCCAAAATCACATTAATCCAAATCAATAACTCCTAGTATAAACTTAAGCATGAAAAGGTCATATATGGGCTAAAATTGACTTTAAGACTCTGAAAATTAAAGTAGAAAACTAATACATGACCTTTTTGTGTATTTTGGGCACCTATGCAATGAATAACGATTTATTATGCCTAAATTGCATCATGAGCAAATGATACTGCCCATATTTGCTATTTCATTTCAAGAACTCCTTACAAAAGGCCAAGGGAAGCAGCTTTGGATAATTTCACCACTGTGTAATCATAGTTCGTCGCGGCCAAAGTTCAATCAAGTAGACAAAGAATTCTCGGGAGAGGTTCACCGCGACGAAACCACAAGTTCGCATCGGCGAATATCGCATATTAGCACCAAATTTTTACTCCAGATGGAAATTAACCCGATCCAGCTTGAGAGATCCGAATCATGATGGTTTCTAATGCTAAATTAGGTCATAAACACACACACTCTCATATTTTCTCTAATCTTCACACTCTCCAAATCCTACCTTCATCCATTTCCTTCACCATTCACCCATTCATCATGCTTCACTCATCCATTCAGAGCCCATTTCCATCATCCATGAGGAGCTGAGCATCTCCATCCTCTTGAAGGTGAAGTGAGCCAGAGTTCGAAGTGCCGAAAGGGGAGTATTTACTTTCAATCTGTATTTACATCATAGATTACTTAGAATCCAAGTTGGACTTTGTGATTTGTATGTAAATACTTGGTTCGATTGAGCTAAACTTGGATTACTATGTATTGAGTTGTTTTGTGATTGACAAAGTAAAATGGAGTTCATTTTGCTTATTCAATGAAGTCTTGTTGTTCTCTTATATCATCCTAGTTGTGCTTGATTTTAGAGCCAACATGCATGGAGTTGATTTTGTCACTTATGCGATTTCCATACACATACTAAGAGCGCTTCAAGGATTTCATGGAATGGGGTTCATTGCATGTTATTCGTGACCTAACAAGTCGTGTGGGGATTTAGAAGGAGATCATCGTATGACGCTTCGGACCCATACGAATTGTTAGGGTTTGTGATTTTGAAAACTTAGTGCGAAAGTCGATACTCTACCTAATCTTTTGCGAACTATGAAGGCCCAATTCATTTTCAAGAGGAACCCACTATAACACTCCCTTTTAAATCCAAATCTGCCTTATTTTTCTTTGCCGCCTAAAAATACCAAAAACAAGTTTTGAATTTTATAGTTGCATTAGGTACATAGTTCATCTTGAATTAAGAAACCATTTGCATTTGCATCACAAACATAATCACAAGCTAAGGACTATTAGTACGCGATTAGCTTCTGGTGAGAACGACCCTGGGGTTGTCACTATACAATCCTTGGAAATAAAAATTAATATTCTCGATCCATTTTCAAGGCTAACCAATGATTTAAGTTTACATTTTGTGGCTTAGTCAAATCACTCTTGCTATATCAATTTTTAACTGGGAAACAGGAAATTCCTACCACATTTGACTCGCCCTTGGGGGTAAGGCCAAGCGATAGCTATTGTCTTCAACTTTTATGCTCTCAGCACATCTCTTTAACTGAGCTTCTTAACCTTGTAGACTAATATATCCTTCATTATTGGAGATATCTTTCAAAGATATATGATCTCCACCCTTGACTTTAACAGTCATCTTTTCTTATTTGCATGACTGACTTACTTATTAGTCATATTTCTATTAGCTGTATCTTCTAAGTCATTCAATTGCTATTCAAAATCATGCCAATTTCTTCCTTTGCTAGGGTTTCTTGACCTTTTAATAATTGATCCTTCTTTTTAAAGATAAAAATTCCTGAGGCAAATCTTACTTGCTGCCGCACATTCATTAGCCATCTCCTTTAGTTAGCCTTACTTTTTGCTAACTTTGGCTATCTGATACTTCGTGCATGTTCGACCTTAACTCACTCTTTAGTCTTTTTCTTTCATTATTTGGTGAGTTCATTTAATCAAAAGGGCTTTTCTTATTCTCTTTCTCTTCTTCATACCCAAAGCCTCCCAATAGGCTTTGGAGAGATATAACATTCTTTACTGAACTTTAGCATTCCGAATTTTAGCATTCTATTAGGGAACTTTTAAGATCTCTTACTTCCCTTAGTTCTTCGGTGCTTTACTGCAAACTAAAATAAATGCTAATTCGATAATTATGAAGTGAATTTGAAGTCAGAGATAGATAGTACTTAAAGAAAGAAAGGTTATGGGCCGGAAGTCGCAAAGTTAGATCTGGCCTAGTGGATGGAATTCCGTAGGAACTCCAATTTTAAGCGTGCTCGTCCTAGAGTAATGTCAGGATGGGTGACCTTCTGGGAAGGACCCATATGTCATTTAACAAAAAGACCAAGGACGTAAAGGTCTTTAAGTGTTAAAAGTAAGGGTAAAATGGGAATTTTGGCAAATTAGAGAAAGTAAGGGCAAAATGGTAATAACAAAAAAAGGAAGGGCATTTTGGTCATTTGATAAATTCAAAGTCAAAATTCAACTGTTGAAAAAATTTACAGATGCCCAATAGACAGAGCTCGACTCATTGATCACAACCGTAAATCACAAATTTTCCAGATTCGAACTAGATTTTTGTCTATAAATTTTCAAGGGCGTAAAGGGGAAAAATAATTATTTAAGGTACCAAGAATTCCAAAAGATCAGAGACCAGAGTATGTAAAAATTCAATGAATTTTATAGTATTTAATAAAATTATTGCCCAGTATACGATTAAGGCAATTTTCCAAAAAATCGGGAAAAAGACCCGAAAACCCTCGAAATATAATTTATTTCAAAAATAAATTTTGGACAATCTAGAGTGAATTTTGGAAAAAAAAAGGGCTAGAATATTAGTGAAAAATGTAGAAATTTTTAAAGCCGTAAAAGTATTTTGCCCTCCGATTGCACGTTTTCAGGGGTTTTGGACATGATAAAATAACCCTGTAAATTTTTGATGAGATCAAGGGGTATTTTGGAGATAATAAATTTACCATATTTAAGAGGAGAATATGGAGATTAAATGAGGAAGAAAACATCTCCAGAAAAGTAGAAAAATATTTACTGGAATAAAGTTATGTTTACAGGTAAAAAGTGTAATCGGTAAAAGTAACCGAAAGGGATCCAGTTTGGTTAGCCAAACCAGATTTTTAACCCCTTAGTTACAGCAATCATGACCACTTTTAATGAGCCAATAAGAGATAAGCATATGGGTTATATGTGGCTAAATCTTCACCCTTAAATTAAACTTAATTAGCAATGATTCATCTTAACCCTTCATCTTTTATGGAACATTTTATAAAAAGCTTTCTTCCCTCCATTTGCACCCCATTTGGCTGACTCATTCCAGCTGCAAAAGAGAAGAGAGAAGATGCCATTTTCTCTTGGAGAAGGAGGAGAAAAGCTTGAGAAAAATCAAAGGTAAGAGATGGAAGCAATTGAAACTATACATGATTCTCTTCCTTGTGAACTCTTCTACAACTTCCATGGATTGGAATTTTGATTTGATCACTCTTTCTCAAGTTTCATAAATAGGTTTCTTGAGAGAAAAAGTGAGAAAGAGAGGGATTTAGAGCTTTTAGTTGGTTGCAAAAGCCTCATTGTGTTGTAAGGAGTGTTTTTGGTATATATCTTGTTGTTGTTGGATCTTGTTTTTGAATTTTGTAAAATTTGGGATGATGAACTTTTAAGGGGAGATGCTGCCCAAATTTTTAGTTGATATGGGAGAGTTAAAATTAAGCTATACCATCCATGAATATGAGTTTAATATCAATAATATGATAGTATAAGTGTTAGAAGATGGAAAAAATAATGTTGATGGTGTCTCGGCCAAGTCTGGAAATTGGGGAAGGAATGTTCTTTTGATGGTTTTGATGCTTCCAATGGGTTTAAAATGAGTTTTTGTGTAGGTCAAAAGTGACCACAAGTTTAGGGATGCATTAGAAAACGTTAAAGCCCAGTTTAAAATCTTAAGGCTCATAAAGTTCAAGGGGATGATTAAGGGAGCTTTACATTGATCATTGCCATAATGTTGTCAATTGTGTAGGCAAAAGTTTGGTGAAAGAAAGTATTTGAAAGTGATCAAGAGAGCATCCAAGTTAAGGGAGCATTAAAAGCTAAAGGTAGCAAGACCATCTAACTCTAATCTAAGTTATTATGAAAATTCTTTTGAATGATGCATGACTTGATTTGATTTATGATGATGAAAGTGTGGATGTGTGCATGTTCATACTATGGCCATATGCATTTATGTGTTTCATGTTGCACTTTTATTATTCCACATTTATATGAAAAGTTGTCATGCATTTTATGAAGTATGTTAGATAGTTTTGCTATTGGGATTTTCAAAAATTTCATTCTCCCCCACTAACCATTTTAAGGTGGAAGGTCATCAAAGGGTAAGAAGAAAGTGCATGATGCTTGAAGCAAGATTTGTATATGTTTATGATTGTGTATTGATGTTGTAAACCTAATGCTATTTTGGTTAAGACTTGTTATATAATATGTAACTTAAACCCATACATGTTTGGTTGCTATGAAGTAGGTAATGTATCCTTTAAGAATCCCTGATTGCATGGTTGATCATGAAAAAAAGAGGTCTAGAAGTTAACATGTCAAATTATGAAGTTAGAAAATGGCAAGTTTGACTAATGGTTAAATGTGAAGTTGGTCAAAACCCATACTTTGACCTATTGTTAAACAGAGAAAATGGACTACAAATGAGTTGAAATTTTCCAGAAAAATAGTTCACATTGTAAGCTTTAGAATAAGACAAAGAACACTGGATATGGAGTTTTTTACAAAAAGTTATGGCATTCCAAAGTTTGAAGAAAATCAAGAAAAAACTTGGGAAAGTGGAAAAATTACCAATTGAACAGTACATCTTTACGCAATAAACTGTATCAATTGGACAAGCTAATGACCCAATGAGTATTTTTTTCCTTATAGAGTAATTTATAAGCTTCAAATAGAAATTGGAACCACTCAATTTTGATTCTTCTATAATTAGTTATGAATTTTCAAATTTGGTACAAAAAGCTGTGAATAGTAACTTTGAAAACTTCAAAGTTTTTATTTTGATTCTTTTGGACCTTGTAAGCTATTTGAGGGTTTACTTTGGTTCCAAATCAATATAAAGGGAAGTTAAGAGGGTTAATAAGGTGTGTTACACTTTCATTGTTCAGAGAAACTTTTACTTTACGATCTAAATCTCTCATCATTTGACTAGCCTCATGATTACCTACTCGTGTTTATGCTGGAGACCATAAGTTCCAATCTTTGAAACTTTCTAACATTCTTTGCTTCTTTGATTCATCATGCTCTTTAACTGGCCTAATTATAACCCATTCAGGACTTACAGCTCTACTCTGTACTTATTTTTCTTTACTTTCCCTTTTTGGGAATTGTAATAAACTTGCTCTAATTGACAGCTGGCCTATCTAAGGAAATAGTTGAGGGTACTCTCTCTGTACTAGCTATCCATCATGAGGACATTTTCTTATCTTGAGCCCACTCCTGGTCATCTCATTCTCATGTTCTAAGAGTAGAATCATGCTTTTGACTCCGAGCCTCTTCATAAACTCTTTTACTGAGGTCCGCTATGACCTCATGCGCATCAGTGCCATTTAGTAGGCTTGGTCCCAAACCCTTGCCTCATAACATCACGAAGGGAGTCATTCTTGCTCTTTAGAAACCTTTAGACCATGGAATTGTTGGAAATTGTGCCCTAGGGTCCAATCATTGTATCTCACACATTATTTATTTTAATATATTTTCTCCATTTAATTATCATAACTTTTGCATGTTTATTATGATAATTGCATCCATGGGCAAATTATGAATATTGTCCAAATGTCCCTGGTTGGTATCTATGTGGGAACAAAGATAAAATAAGACCAGTATGACTTTGATAAGGTATGGAGCTACAAGTCAAATTCATAGGCACTTGTAGAGTACAAGGTGATGCACCAACCCTCTATGAGAAAGCTGCATGGATTAAGTCATTAGCTTATCTCATATGTAATCACGTCACAATGCCCTTTAACCTGAGATCATCATGGATTCCTGCATGAAAGTTACTAAGCTTTAACCTAGTCAGAAGTTACCTTTGATGGGGTGATGATAAATGCTATAATCCGGCTTAAGGGTTTTTATGCGGAGGAATGTGAGTGATCAAGATGGGATTTGTCCCTCACATTAGTTGAGACATATTACTGGGCCCCTTGATGAGTGAGTCTGAGAAATGTATGGCCATATTATAACAAAAAGGGTTTTTTGTTTCTTTGATCACACAACTCATGAATCGAGAAAATAATGTTCGGGAATAGGAGGATGATGTCATCTATGCCTCATCCTTAACCGAGATATCACGTGACAAAAGGGATTTGATGTGGTTGCATAAAAGGTTGCGTTGTTTTAACGATCCCCATATGATTTGGGTAGTCGTAATGTCTTGCTAGACACCGGTTGCGACTTATGGGCTTGTGGTGAGATTAGCCCACTGCCAACTTTATATGGTCCTATAGGGTCACACCAAAAACAACCCAACATGAGCTTTATTTCTAGTGTTTATTCAAATTTTAAATATATATGTATATATATGTTAAAATTTGAAATTGCACAATATTATGTAAATAATATTTGTGTGTGTTAGTTTAATATTTAATTTATTTGATAAATTAAATAACTAGCATTAATTTAATTTATAAAGATAAGTTAAATTCGTTGGCTGTTCGCCGTCTAGCTTACCCTAAGCGTATGGGTCGCAAGTAGTATAAAAATATCGTTCCCACGAGGACTAACGCATAAGCGAGTTAATTAATGTAATTATGTAATTAATTGGGTTGATTGAATCAATTGAGTAATTTGTGTCCTAAAGATATACCAAAATTCAATAAAAATCAACAATAAAGCGAGAAACATAAATTGGAATTTTAATTCAAAGATTAAAGGTGCCTAGGATTATTTTTCACAATTGTAATTCATGATATTTAAAAACGTACAACTCTATTAGCGATTAAATGACATTATATGTTTGTCCAAGGTTCAAAAAGCAACTGATTAAGCATTCTCAAGTCATAACCAAATTAATATCCTCATTTAACATGCACAATCTCTTGCTACAGTTAAAGGAAAATAATTATTACCCACAATCTTAATACAACAATGCTAGGTTAGTAACTATATCTCTATGTTACCAACAAACCATCCATTTAATTACGAAATTTCAAGTCTAACATAATTTTATCTAAGTCCTACAATTAAATTAATTCTCTCAAGCTTAATTTAATTGGACAAATCAATCTAAGTGGTGGCCAATCAATTCATTAGGCATGAGATAAAATTAACATATAATTGTCACTAATTACTAAAGAAAGTATTATCCAATCTCAATCCATGCAATGGTTCAAAATAATCCTAGCACAAATTATTTAGCCACTAAGCATTGCAGCTATAAGAGCAAGGCATTGAGCAATTAATTCCATGAAGGAGCAAAGAACAAGGAATAACAGTGGACAATGAAAATGTAAGGAATAGAGATTATTAATTCCAATGAGTTACGGTCTGCTGCCTCACGTTGCTCTCGAGTCACGACAGAACCATTTTGGCACCGTCAACACAGTTCCACCAGCTCTTATGTCCACAGGCGACGGCTTCTCCTTTGCACGTTCCAGCTCCAGGGTCCCTTTTTATCTTTCGCCTCTGTGCCTCCTTCTCTTATCTCCTGTTGCTACTCGTTCTCTTTGGTCTTGGATGTCAAATGTAATATCCATAAATTTCGATGCTAGCTAAATTAAATGCTAATATGATAACTAGGAAATGAAAAGAGAAATCAGAGGTAAATAGTATAGAAAGAAAGACTATAGGCCGGAAGTCGTAAAGATAGACCTGGCTTAGTACACGGAGTTCCGTAAGAATTCCAGAGTTAAGAAAAATTGCCCAGAGTGATATGAGGATGGGAAAATCTTTAGGAAAGGGACCCATACGTCATTTAATAAAAGACCAAGGACATAAAGGTCTTTCAGTATAAAAAATAAGGGCAAAAGAGTAATTCTTGAAAAAGTAGAGAAAGTAAGGGTAAAATGGTAATTATGAGAAAGTTAAAGGGCATTTTGGTCATATGACAAAAGAAAAGTCAAAGTCAAAGTCAAAAGTCAACCAGTTGACCAAAATGTTAGAAAAATTTACAGATGCCCAATAGATAGATCTCTACTTACCGGTCGCAATGATGAAACCCGGATTTTCCAAATTTGGACTCGATTTCAATCTACGGAATTTTGAAGGGTAAAAAGAGGAAAAATAATTATTTGAAATACTAGAAGCTCTTCAAAAATTTGGAGAAAAATATGAAAAATTCAGTGAAGTATGTAGTAATTAATAAAATTATTACTCGGTATATAATTAAGACGATTTTCCCGAAAAATCCCCGGAAAGTAATTATTTCAAAAATTAATTTTGGAAAATCTAGAGGGCATTTTGGAAAAAAAAATTGCCCGAGAATCAATGAAAAATATAGTATTTTTCAAGGCCCTAAAAGAAATTTGCTCTCCGATTGCTCCGTTTCAGGGATTTTGGACAGGATAACATAATCCTGTAAAAATTAAGATAATTAAAGGGTATTTTGTGAATAATAATTTTATTATATTCAAGATGAAAATATGGAGATTAAATGAGAAAAAAATATCTCCAGAAAAGTAGAAAAGGTTTTGCCAGAATAAAGTTAAGTTTACCGGTAAAACGGGTAATCGGTAAAAGTAACTGAATGGGATCCAGTTTGGTTAGAGTAACCAAATATTTAGCAGATTTTTACAGCCATGATGAGCACTTTATGAGAGCCAATGAGAAGTGGACAAGTGGCCCTTAGGTGGAAGCATGTCAACCATTAGATTTCATTAAAGTTTCAAGATGAAATCTCCACCTTTGATTCCTTAAATGTGTGAGTTAATAAATCAATAATTCCCTTCATTTCTCCAGCCATTTTCACGACACATTCCAGCAGTTTTTGGAGAAGTGAAGTGATGCCATTTTAGAGCCAAAGAAGAGAGAAAAGCTTGGTGAATCTTCAAGGTAAGGAAGATTACTACCTTGAAACATATACCAATCTCTTCCTTGCAACTTCCTCTACCACTTCCATGGTTTAGAATTTTGATTTATCCTCTCTTTTCTCAATTTCATGGCTTAGGGTTCTTGAGAGAAAAGTGAGAAAGAGAGGGATTTAAAGCCATTTAATGGTTGGAAATGCTTCCTCTTGTTGAAAGAAGCATGTTGGTGATAATATTGATGTTGTTTAAGTCTTGTTGTGACTTTTGTAAATTTTGGAAAATCATGAGAATATGGGGAGATGCTGTCCAATTTTCCATTTGATATGGAAGAGTTAGAATCATGTTTTCCCATGCATGAATAAGGGTTTGGAAACATGAAACAAGTGATAGAATGGTTAGAAGTTGAAAATTTCATGTTGAGGAATTTTGGGCATAATTTCGGCCAGATCTGGAACAGCATGAAAATGAATTGTTTTGATGATTTTGATGATTCCAATGGATCCAAAATGAGTTTTTGTGTAGGGTATAAGTGGTCCCAAGTTCATGGAATCATTAGAAAAAGTTAGAGACAAGTTTGAGTCTCTAGGGTTTAATGAAATCAAGAGAATGGTTAAGGGAAATTTTATATTGTTCTTGCATTAGAAATGGCTCATGTTTAATGGCCATTATATTCTCCATTGTGTAGGAAAGAATTTTTTCAAGAGGGTGATTTTCAAAGTGACCAAGACAAGTTACAAAATCAAGAACAAGTTAAGGAAAAGTAAAGCTTAAAGGTAGCAAAGATTTCTAACTTTACTTAATATGTTATGAAATTATTCTAATGATGTGCATGACTTTATGACATTGTTGAATGTGTTTATGAGTAACATTATGCTATGGCCATATGCATT
>JANTPZ010149676.1:0-12132 GCA_025593235.1 Vachellia pachyceras
GTTTTGAAAGGGGCTAGAGTGAGAAAATCAAGAGAAGCAAAAATTGGAAGTGATAAGTTATTCAAATCAACTCTATGCTTGATTTACTACATGTTGATTTTTGGTTTGAGTTGGTTTGAGCTTGTTTGCAATTTTTGACATGGAACCCTATAAGGGAAGGTGCTGCACGAATTGAGACTGCATATGGAGGATTGATTTTGTGCTAAATAATTATTAGGAAGTGGATTAGAAACAAGACTATGCAAGTGTGTTTAAAGCAAAGTTGAAAAATCCAATTTTTGGAAATTTTCCAGATTTTCATCCAGATCTGGTTCATGAGGAAATAATGTGATTTTGATGACTTCCATTGAGTTTAGAAGGCAAAATTGTGTAGGGTAAAAGTGAGAAAAGGATTTGGGAAGCATTTTGAATTATAAGCACAAGTTTTGAAGTTGTAAGGGTCTTGAAATGGCCAAGAGAGGTTATAGTGTGTTTTGTAGTTCTTTTGCATTGTTGATGACTTGAAAATGATGGTTATGCTCTTGATTAATGTTTAGGAAGTTGAGAACCCAAAGAGCTTGTTGGAAAAGTTCATCAAGAAAGCTTTAAACCTTAAGGATAGCTAAGGAGAAGAGGTAGCTTAGCAATTATCATTTTAATTACATTTCATTGTGTTTATTGCATGATTACTTGCTTTGTCATGGTTTGGTTAATATGCTATGGTGTGGATGTTAAAGTTAGGATATGATGAAGATTTGCCTCATTGCTAAGTTATGTGACATGTGAGGTATGCCATATCAAATTAATTTCAAGTATGTATCATGTTTTTAAATGCATGAATGTGATTATATAATAGTTGCTTATGCTACTAACATTCCCAAGAATCTTACTCTCCCAATGAAACCCAAATCCTAGGGCTAGCTTATTCAAGAAGAGAAGAAGAAGAAGGAGAAGGCTTGGAGATTTGGTAAGTAGTTAATAAACATTTATGAAAAGTTGTAAATACCCATAAGGGTATTATGGTTGATTGTAGTTGATAGCATGTGTGGTAGGGGATTTTAATTCCAACCATGCTAGCATAGTTTAAAATGCTCCAAAGGCATTAATATGGCAAGATAAAGCAACCATACCTCAAATGGGATTAAGTATAAACAAATGGGGGTAAAAGTCAACAAAAGGTGGACTCAAAGTTGACCAAATCCGTACAGCGCATTTGAGAGAGTTAAGATGTTAGATTTTACCACTAAATAGATCTGATTTTTCCCTTTAAAATGAGTTTAATTTGTCCAAATTCGATAACCGTGCTAAGAGATATGCCCTTCCAAAGTTGAGCTAAAATACTGGAAAAAAAAATAGAAAATGACCAAATGAACAGTATTTTTGAAATAAAAAATGGGCATGATTTTCAAGATAAACTATCTAGAATTTATTTTTCCTCCAAATTTAATTCAAATATCTTTCTATTGAACTTGGAATCACTTAATTTTGATTTTTCTACAATTAATTATGATTTTTCAAAGTTAAGGCTATTTTTAGAAAGTTATGATAGTATTGCGAAATCAACATTTTTCAAATATCATTTTTCACAAGTTTTAGCCAACTAAAGTGATTCCAAATGCTTCTGTTGTACATGTTAAACGCTATGAGTTAAAGGTATTAGTATCAGCACTAGTACAGTGTTAAATGCTTCTTCAGATGTTATACAAAAAAATGGAAAGCCCTTCATTTATATTGAAAAGAAAAAGGTCTTGTCAAGTTTTCATTACTATCTTGTCTTACTGTTGAAGTCTTGACTAATTTTCTCTTCCTTAAAAATATCATTTCCTTGTTGTGGTTGAGCATAAGCGATAGACACACTCATACACACACTAAATAATTTCTACTGTTTGACATGATGTCTTTGACCCTTCTTTATAAAAATTGTGTCTTGTCACCTAGGAGTACAGTGGAGGTTGTGGGAGTCAGGCATAGGAGTATAGCTACTGTATGTACGTCTCCATTATTTTTTATTATTTATTTATTATACAATATATATATATATAGAAACGTGCAGAAGGGTTGCCTTTTTCCACCATCTTTTATTATTATCATTTATTTGTTATATAATATATATATATACAACCTATGAAGCTAGAGTGTGTGGTACCTTTTATTTGTTGTTATTATTATTTTTATCATTTTCCTATTGTTTATTTTTCACCATATTTTATTATTATTTATTTATAATATAAAATATATATAACATGTGAAGCTGCTGTGTGTCGAGTGTATGTGAGAGAATAATTTTTTATATATATTTTATAATATTATGCATTTCTTTTCATCATTTTCTTTATCTATATAAATATAACATACATATGCACGTCTTGTCTATCCAGTAGATGATAGGCATCTACTTATATGTGTGTGTACTATTTGTAAAAAAAAGAAAGAAAGGAAAAAGAAATCAATAAAGCATGGATACAAGTGCTTACACTTTGCTTTTGAAAAAAAAATGCCTGTACATTTTTCCTATCAAATAAATAAAAAGCGACTAAAATAATACATTGAGATTTTAGATTTTAATGTTTGAAAAAAGGACATAGATGTATTGTGTTCATTTTGTGTAATATCCCAAATTTCATAAACAAAAATAAAGGCTAAACTGATTAATTACGAAATGTTTTAAGGCCCTATAGATAAGAAAAATAGAAAGAAAAATGCCTATAGACAAGAAAGGATGATCGACTAAGTTCCTAGTCTTGAGAATTTTAAGTAAAAACGACTAAAGAGCAAAATGGTCATTTGGCCTAATAAGGGTAAAATGGTCATTTTGAATAAAAATGCATAGGGCATAAAATGTCACCAAATAATAAGGACATTTGGTAATTTAGTCAAAAGTCAACAAAAAAAGTCAAAGTTGACCATAAAGTCAAAGTCAACTCAAAAGTTAAAGTTGGCCCAAAAGTCAAAGTTGACCAAAAATGTCAAAGTCAACCAAATGTAAGATTGGAATTAAGAAAGAGTAGAAAAATTGATAACATTTTGGTAATTAAGAAAGAAATAAGAAGGTAGTGGCATTTTCGTAAATAAGTGGAAAGTAAGACAAGTAATGATATTTTCGTAATTAAAGGATTTCAAAGTTAATGATGACAGAGAACTAATTATTTGAGGTAGCAGGAGTTCTCAAATGCTGGAGACCCAAACTGAGAAAATTTTAGTTGGGTCATAAAGTAATTAATAAAATTATTATCCGGTATGCAATGTGGGTAGTTTCAAAGTATGAAGAACAGTGGTGCCCAAAATTCCCGAAAAAGTATTTTTCTTAGAAAATTAATTAAGAAAAATTTGGGAAGAATTTGGAGGAATGGAAAAGGGTCGGAGTATAAGGGAAAAATATAATTTTTCCATGCCCTTAAGTCAATATGGAATTTTACGTGTTACACGCAAATTGAGGAATCCTGACCAGTTACGAGGGAAACTCGAGATGCTAAGGGTTATGACATGATGCCACCTAGGCAAGGAGGCCTAGGGAATGGCACCACATGAGAGAGAATATCTCCGGAAAAGTAAAAAGATAATTACCCGTCTAAAGGCTACTTTACGGAAATGCGTGCCACTGGATCAAGTAACTGGACAGTAATGGATATAGTCAGTCCAACAAAGTCATTAATGTGGTGGTTGAGAGTAATTATGACACCTTTTTCACTCACCACATGGGCTTGACAAGTGGCAAGATCACAACCTTCAAGAGGAAAACTTAGCCATTAAGTTTAAATCCTAGCCATTCAAATTTCAAGAGACCTTTTTAATTATCTAAGCCCTCCATTTTTCTCCCAAAAACCGCCACTCACCCTCTCTCTGTGATCTGAAAATTCTCTCCTCCCAAGCTCTCAAAAACCGTCATTCTCAAGCCAAGAAGAGGAAGAAGAGGAAGCTCACACAAGGTAACAAGCTTAAGCACCCAAATCAACATCTTTTCTTGAGTCTTGCAACCTCTTTCACCTTTCTAATGGTTTGATTCCTTGAATGAGTCTCTCTTTTTGAAGATGAGAGGCTAGGGTTTCAAAAGGTGAAAATGGAAAATGAAAGGTTTTAAGAGGTATTAAAGGTTGCAAGCTTCTCTTTAAGTTGTCAAGGGTAGTTAAATGAAAGTTGTTGTTGTTTTGGTTGTTGTTGGATGTTGTTGTTGGGATTTTGGCAACCCTAAGTATATGGGGAGGTGCTGTTCATTTGAGGTCTTGAGGGGGAATGTGTGTTTGAGTCATATGATGCTTGAATCATGATTTGGAAGCAAGAATATACAAGTATTCCTAAGCAAAAGTTGAAAAATCCAAGAACCCTTCTTTTTTCTTTTTGAAAATCTATAAAAAATAGAAGGAGTGGAATTTTGATGATTCTAATGCTTCCAATGGCTCTAAAATGATGTTTTGTGTAGGGTAAATCTAAGAGATGGATTTTAGAAGCTTTAAGGGCTATAAAAATCGAGTCTTAAACTTGTAGGACTCTTAAAAACCTAAAGGGCGTTTTAGTGCCTTTTTACAAGTTTATGACATCTTGATGGTTATATGTTCATATAAATATTATGCCATGATCTTAGGGATTTGAGACCCTCAAGAGCACAATTGGAAGGGATCCAAGAGAACTTTGAAGTTTAAGTAAAAAGGAAAGCAAAGCTAAAGGTAGCAAAACTACTAATCCTCACTTATGTTTTATGAAATTTGGTTGTGAATGATTCATGATTTTGTGATGATTGAAGTGGATGTTTTGTGTATGAAATGTAACTCTGATGCTATGGCCATATGCATTTATAAATTGTAGTTTGAAATGTCACATATTGTATGCTCATACACTTGTTTAAAGTTATAATATGCACATTCACAATGTTTTTGATTAGTTAGTTTTGGTATTGCGATTTCCAAAAATCTCATTCTCCCATACTAACCAATGTAGGTGGAGACTCAAGCAAGGGTAAAAATAAGGTTATTGATGGTTGAAGATTATGTGCTTGATTGAGTAAATTTGGTGCAAATATGATGATTAATAAGCTTTACCAACAAATGGATGTAGTTTTTTAATCCATAAACCTCCACATGAGGTAGTAGGTAAATATGTGATGATGCATGCATGGAAATGGGCTAAAAATGCTAAGGAATGATAAGAACTAATCATGAATGTCAAGAGTTGGTTTATGAACCAAAAAGAGGTTTTGGTGATTTTTTAAGAAAAGTTGGATTTCAAAACAAATGGGTTCCAAAGGCCCTGGAAACTAACCTGTTTCAAACGTCAATGAAAAATAGCAAACGAGCTTCAAATGAGCTTAAACTTTCCAATTAAATACTACACATCATGAGCTTTATGTATTTTATGAGATATGATTTTTCAAAGTTAACCGAAAAATCTGGGAAAATCTGGAAGTAATGATTTGAGTTACCAATTTGACAAAATAAACTGATTCAAATGGGCAAGGATTGGAACCAATGAGTATTTCACCCTATAGATCATTTAATAAAGAAATTTTAGAAATTGGAACCACTTCATTTCGATTTTTCTGGAATTAATTATGAATTTTGAAAGTTGGGCCAGAAATCTGGAAAATGGGCCAGTGAACAGTAACATAATTTTTAAAAAAAAAATTTCAAGTTCACTAAAAAGGCCAATTTGAGTCATTCAAAGCCAAATAGTGGTTTTAAAGTGATCTAATATGAGGAAATAGGGGAAAATAGGAGGTGTTACATTTTGTCTGTATTGTTTTTGGAAAATAAATAAAAAATGATAATAATAAATATTAATATTTTATTATTTTGGGATTTTCTAAATTGGAAATTTATAATAATAATGGTATTACTTTTACTAGCACCATTTGTTTTTTTTTTGTTGTTGTTTTCTTTCTCTCAAACAACTTATAAAATTTTAAAAGAGATTATGCCATACAAAAATATGTATATATATGTATATATATTTCTCTCAAATGAATAAATGAGGCACTGTACATCTTTGACTAACAATGTGTGTAAAGGGTAATTTTAGGTATTTAGATTATGTTTTAAGAAACTTTTAGAATAGTTTAATCAGTCTATTGATAGAAACTATTGTGAATGATTTTTGTAGACTCTCATTAAGGATCTTGGGGTAACTTTTGTATGCTTGCTTGTGAGCTAGGGAGTAGCATGTAACTTTGAATATTCTTCCATATATTTATGAATCGCATATAATTAAATTATGATTGAATCATATTTCATTCATTTTTGTACTGAATCATATAGATGCAAATATTTAAAGTTTTCAATATATAATTTGGCATGAAAATTTTTATAAGTGTCATGGTGGCTGCATTGTGATTGGGTTGGAGTATGGAGAAGAAATATGTATGATGAGATTTTATCACGTGATAAGCTATCACTCGGTGCACAAGATGACATTTGTAGGGCTTCTTTACCCATGTCTTTCCTTTAGCCAAGATTGGATTGGAATTGTGGGAAATTTGATGCCTCCTTCGTTTTCTTTAAAGAAGGTGAGCCATAATCCAGACTTGAGCTCTATACCTTTGGCCATGTGTATGGATAAGTTTCTATTGGACTATGATTAGCTTATGGCTCCAGTCAGCGAAATAAGGATGGACAGTGATATAAATGTGGTTGCATATTGCATTATTATGCATTATTTTTTAATATGATTGAGTTGCATAATTATGAAAAAAATATGAAATTATTTATATGATGATATTTTATATATGTATTTACACATGCATTTGTAAATCAGTTTTTCCCTTTTAATTGTACGTCATTTGCTTGTGTGTGGTAGAAACTTTCAGAGGTTACTGGGGCATAAAATCTCACCTGCTATATTAACATTTTTTAGGTGATTGTTATAGTAGGTACCAAGGGAAGGCACCTTTAGAATGAGCCTTAATGGCTCTCTTGTTCCCTTGGCACATGCTATATATTTTTTAAATTGCCATAACTTTAAGACTTCTGCATTTTATTCCTATTTACTCTTTTATTTTGGGAGGTTTTAAACTGATATTAGCAATATGTATTTTAGCTAGATAGATGATATGTTTTAATGAATTGCTATTGAAAAATCCTCATTTATCAATACATGGAGGATTTCATTAAGCATTTTGATTACATTTTTAGTATCAGAGCTACTGTATTATGTGGTTAGTTATCCTATCATTTAAATAAACACTTTCTGCAAGTTTGATTTCTTGATACTTTTAGAGGGCATAGCAAATTAAATATCTTAGCATGTGCACTTCCCTTTATTTAGTGTTAGAATCTATTTACTTTTTGGTTTAGCACATTTGATGACCTTATGGTGTTCATCATAGGAAGGGAGAATATTGAACACTCGAAGGAGTAATTCTTCCCCTGTTCCTCATGATAATGGTCCTCCTCGTTAAGATGGCAATGTGATTTTATTGGAGTTACAGGATCTGGTTCTAGACCTCAATCAAACAGTAAAGAAGTATGATGACAAATTAGCAGTGTTGAGAGGCCAAGGTGGTAGACATGAGAGAACTCCTAGTGACCATCAATCTAGGGGGCAACCATATAGACATTGAATTCATAGGTGGCAGCAGTTCTCAAGTTCAACCCCACACTATATCCATTGCTAATGGTTGGGCTATCTTTAAGAAATTCAACCCTCCTATGTTCGAGGGAAAGCTAGACGTGGTGGAAGCACTAGAATGGCTGAAGAGGCTTGAAAAGTTTTAAAATCATGGATATCAGCTCTGAACAAAAGGTGCTAGTTGCCAAGTAACTATTACACAAGGCAACATAAGAATGGCGGGAGAGCACCAAATTAGATGATGTTGTGATTACTTTCGGAGGAGTTCAAGGAGAAGTTTGAGCATTATTATTTCCCTACTTCTATCAGAGTAGTGAAGGAGACTAAATTTCTGACTTTCAAGCAAGAGGATTTACACGAAGAGGCACTTTGGCCAATCCTCAAGGAATCATTTTAGTGGACCTCCGAAGAATCATTTTAGTTGACCTTTGAGGAGTCAATTCAGTGGGCCTCAAAGGAGTCAATTCAGTGGAGGGCAGAATTCTTATAAAAGTTTTACAGCTCATGTTACTAGGACGACCAATTCTTAGAAGTGTGTTAAGTGTGGAAGGATGCACCAGGGAAACTACTTAATTTGTTTCAAGTGTGGGAAGCCAAGTCATATCTCTAGATTCTATGGGTAACGCTCTCAGGGAGCCAATGATACTAGAGCTACAATTCCAGGTAGAGTGTTTGCCTTATTGCAACAGAAGGCTAGTGTTGCAACAAACTTGATCAAAGGTACTCTCAAACTTTGAGGCCTTAAGATTGATGCTTTACTTGATTCTGGTGCAATACACTCATTTATATCTGATGCTTGTGTACTTTGATTGAAATTACTTGTACACAAATTGCCTTTTAATATGAGTATCTCTATACCAGCAGGATCCTCAATGAAAACTTCTAAGGCTTACTTGAATTGTATGATTGAGTTTGACAGTAGAGTCTCAACTATAGGTCTTGTTTGTCTACCTATAAAGGGTATAGATATGATAATGGGAATGGATTGGTTTCAGAGAATGACACCATCCTTGGTTGCAAGAGAAAGACCGTTTCTCTTCTAGTTGCCTCTATGAGTTCTAGCGGGCCATAATTGTCCACAGTACAAGTTGATAAGAATATTCATAAAGATCGTTAAGCATACATAGTATTCTTCTCCATTCAAGAAAAAATAGAAGAAGGAATAGAAGATATCGATTTAGTAAATGAATTTCTAGAGGTGTTTCCAAAGGAGATGATGGGTCAACCTTTAGAGCGAGAAGTGGAATACTCTATTGATCTTGCACCCGGGACAACATCTATCCTTAAAGTTCCTTACTAAATGTCACCATCAGAATTAATGAAATTGAAGAAGCAGATTGAAGAGCTATTAGAGAATGGTTTCATCAGACCCAGTGTATTGCCTTGGGGATCGCTTGTACTCTTTATGAAAAAGAAGGATAGAAGTCTGAGGTTATACATTGATTATCACCAATTGAATAAGGCAACCATAAATAACAAGTATCCTTTGCCTAAGATTGATGATCTACTTGACCAGTTGACCAGAGCATCTATGTTTTTTAAAATTGATTAAAGATCAGGCTACCACCAATTGAGGGTCAAAGCTGAGGACATCTCAAAAACTGCATTTAGAACAAGATATAACCATTATGAATCCCTCATTATGCCACTTGGGCTAACCAATGCTCCAGCAGTCTTTATGGATTACATAAACAGGATCTGTAGGCCCTGCTTGGATAAGTTTGCAGTGGTCTTCATTGATGATATCCTTGTTTGCTCTAAGGATGAGAAAGAACATAAGGAGCATCTCAGAATGGTGTTACAGGTGTTGACAGAGCATAAGTTATGTTTAAAGCCATCTAAGTGCTAGTTCTGGTTGAAAGAAGTTAAATTTCTGGGTCATGTTGTATCAGCTGATAGAGTATCAGTGGACCCCACCAAGATTGATGCAGTATTGAATTGGGAGAGACCATAGAATGTCACAGAGATCTGAATCTTTCTAGGATTAGCAGGCTACTACCAGAGATTTATTAAAGTTTTTTCACAGATAGATATGCCAATAACTAAAATAACCATAAAGGACTAGCCGTATATATGGAACTATAAGTGTGAAGTAGCTTTTTAAAATCTAAAGACTAAACTGACTATGGCATTTGCGATTCCAGATCCTACCCAGACTTTTACCTTGTATATAGACGCTTCCAAAAAGGGGCTTGGGTATGTGCTAATGCAAAATGGTAGAGTAGTTGCTTATACTTCTCGATAGTTGAGATCAAATGAAGAGAACTACCCTACTCATGATATAGAATTAGCGGTAGTGGTATTTACCTGAAGATTTGGAGACACCACCCTATGATTCCCAATTTGAGGTTTTCAATGACCATAAGAGTCCGAAGTACCTATTTGACAAAAAAGAGCTTAACATGCGATAGAGGAGGTGGATGGAGTTTTTTAAGGATTACAATTACGAGTTGAAGTATCATCCTGGGAAGGCGAATATTGTAGCAGATGCCCTCAGCAGGAAATCAATTCATGCAGCTCAGATGATGGTACGGGAGTATAGTTTGTTAGAGGAAGTACAAAGTACACCCATCAATGTAATGTCAGGATTGATTGCTACTATGGAAGCACTTACCATTGAAAATGTGACCTAGAAAGAAAATAAAATTTCTCAATTCGAGAATGTACCTACTGGGAGTTAGGGAAGATGTTGAAGAAGGGAAAGAGACAAAATTTGAGGTTGGTGAAGAACGGTTCCAAGGTATAAAGGAAGGGTTTGTCTCCCTAATGATGGGGAATTAAGGAAGCTTATGCTTGAAGAAGCTCACAGAAGCAAGTACACAATTCACCTTGGATCAACTAAAATGTATCGTGATCTTAAATGGAATTGGTGGCAGAGATGTATGAAGAAAGATATGACTAAGTTTGTTACTCGTTGCTTAACTTGCCAGAAAATCAAAATTGAACATTGGAAGCCTTGAAGATTGTTATAGAATTTAAAGATCCCAAAGTATAAATGGGATAACATCTCTATGAATTTTATCATGGGTCTCCCTCCGACTACAGTTGGACATAATGCCATATGGGTCATTGTTGATAGATTGACTAGTTAGCTCATTTTCTGGCTGTCATGGCTTATTACTCTCTCAAGAAACTAGCAATGATTTATGTGAAAGAGATTGTCAGCTTACATGGGGTGCAATAGAGTATTGTGCCAGATCGTGATCCACAATTTACTTCACGTTTTTCAAGGTCACTATAGGATGCTGTAATATCCACCTTTTCTGTAAGCCAACATAGAGGCCAAATCGATAGTTATGAGATAAGACAAGGCCCAGAAATAAAAGTACAGAAAAAGGAGATGTCAGTGGAACTACGAGACCCTGGTCAGATTAGTTCTAAGGCTTTGAGAATTTTAAGAATATAAGCCAGGAGATTTGGCCCGGTGGATGGAAGTCGGTAGGAACTTTAAAGTTAAGGGTTCTCATCCTGGAGAAATTTTAGGATGAGTGACCCCCTGGAAAGTTGCCCCAGGAATCAGAAACCAAAAGATCAAGAGCCAAAAGGTCAAGGGAAAAATGGGAATTTATGAAAAGTTAGACTGTGAAAGGGCATTTTGGTCATTAAGAGAAAGTGTAAGGGCATTTTGGTCATTTGACAAAGTCAAAGTCAAGGACAAAAAGTCAAACTGTTGACCAAAAATCAGAAAAATCCACAGATGCCCAAAAGATAGAGCAGAACTCACTGATTACCAGAGATTCAACCGATTGTTGAAATTCGGTCTGGATGATGAAGTATGGAATTTTAAAGATTTGATGATTGAAAATATTTCTTTAAGGATCAGGAGTTCTCTAAGACCAAAAACCAAATTCTAGAAAAATTCAATGAATTTTATAGTATTTTACAAAATTATTGCCCAAAGTACGATTAAGGCGATTTTCCCGAAAATGAGGAAAAAGGCCCGAAAAATCCCCAAAATATAATTTGTTGCAAAAATTAATTTGGAACAATTTGGAAGGTATTTTGGGGAAAGATGAAGGGCTAGAATATCAATGCAAAATGTAGAAAATTACAAGGCCAAAAAAATGATTTATCCTAAGGTTTCGTGTTTTCAGGAGTTTTAAACAGGATAAAGTAATCCTGTTAATTTTGATTGAATTAAGGGACAATTTGAGGATGATGATTTCAATATATTCAAGAAGGAATTATGGAGATTTAATGAGGTAGAAAACATCTCCATAAAAGTAGAAAAAGATTTACCGGAATATAGTTATGTTTACCGGTAAAAAAGTGTAATCGGTAGAAGTAATCGAACGGTAACCGGTTTGGTTATTGTAACCAAGGTTACAACCAGATTTTTAACCTCATGTGCAGTCATTATTACCACTTTATGAGAGCCAATGAGATTGCATCATGTGTTTAGTGTGTTGGTGAGTTACAAGCCATTAGATTAAACTTGATTTTCAAGACAAAATCCTAGCCCTCGACTTCATTATGAAGAGACAAGTTAAAACAAGATTTTTCTTCTCTTCCTTCACCATTTGCACGAAATTTTGGGCTGCCAAAGGGGAAGAGAAAGACTCCATTGTTATTCACTAAGAGAAGGAAAAGCTTCACAAA
>JANTPZ010149679.1:0-14295 GCA_025593235.1 Vachellia pachyceras
TGTGTGTACGGAAATCGCAAAGTGACAAAATCAACTTCATGCATGTTGACTCTAAAACCAAGCACAACTAGGATGATAGAAGAAATCAACAAGTTTTCATTGAATAAACCAAATGAACTCCACTTAGCTTTGTCAATCACAAAATAACTCAATACACAATAATCCAAGTTTGGCTCAACCGAGACCAAGCATTTACATACAAATCACATAGTCCAACTCGGATCCTAAGTAATCTATAACGTAAATACAGATTGAAAGCAAATACTCCCCTTTCGGCACTTCAAACTCCGGCTTACTCCATCTTCAAGAGGTTGGAGATGCTCAGCTCCTCATGGAAGGAAGAATCACACTCCAAATGGATGGATGAAGCATTGTAGATGGATGGATGGTGAAAGAAATGGGTGATGGAATGTTGAAGAGTGTGTATAGATGAGAGAAATGGTGTGGGTTTTTGCTCTTGCCTCTCCTCTGCCCTCTCTCTCCTTCTCCTCTTTGAAAATTACCCTAAATGGGGTATTAAAACCGTTCTGGGTCGGGTCTTGGAGGTTGGATCGGGTTATTTCCATATGGAGTAAAAATCAGGTGCTGATACACGATTTTCGCCGCGGCCAACTATGGATTTAGCCGCGGCAAAACTCTCCCGAGAGTTCTCCGTCTGCTTGCATGAACTTTGGCCGCGACGAACTTTGTTTACGCCGCGGCGAACATATCTAGAGCTGCTGTCTTTGCCCTTTTGCACGGAATTCCTGAAATGAAATAACAAACTTTGGCAGTATCACTTGCTCATGAATGAATTAAGGCACAAATATATAGTTATTCATGGCATATGACCCCAAAATTACATTAATCCAATTCAACAACTCCTAATCACAATTTAAGCACAAAAAGGTCATGAATGGGCCAAAATTGACTCTATGACTCTGGAAATTCAAGAGGAAAACTAACATAATTAAAGCTCAATCACCCCTCTCTCTCGTCAACCCTCTCCTCTCTACAAATAAGTGTGTCTGTGTGTTGTGGAAGAGTGTGTGTTTGAGGGGTGTGGGGCTATTTATAATACACCCACAACTGAACATCCAGCGCATGCTTCTTTTTTTTACAATTATTATTACACAATCCATAATCCAACACTCCACTCTAACCATTCCTTACACGCAAACTCTGACTCCTTTCTCTCTTTTTTCTTTTCTTTTATGTTGACAGGACGTTACATGGTTTCTTGATTTGGAGGGTATCCAAGCCTGTTTGTTGTGGGTGATTGTGAGGAGGAGAGACCTGAATAGTTCATTTACTGTATCTACTTAATCATTGAAATAGCTATAAGGCGGGATTATACTTACAACTATTTAAACTATCTTATTATATTGATTTACTGTATCTAGTTAATCATTGAAATATTTGATTATTGTAAATTATCATATATTCATGATGATATTATACTGTGACACTCCTTAACTTAACCTTTAGCTTCATTTTATATTGATTTAGAATCAATGGGAAGCCTCAATTAGATTAAAGGGTCCAAAAATTTCAAATTAAAACTTTCAACTTTTGAAAGTTACTATTCACTGGTTTTATGACCAACTTTGAAAATTCATAACTAATTATAGAAAAATTGAAATTGAGTTCTTCAAAAATAAGCTCCTTTATAAGGGAAAATACTCATTGAGTCACTAGCTTGCCGAATTGATACAGTTTAATTTGTGAAAATGCACTGTTCATTTGGTCATTTTTCTATTTTCCCAGGTTTTTCAGCGATTTTCTTCAAACTTTGAAACATCATAACTTTCTGTACAAAACTCGAAATTCAATGTTCTTTAGCTTGTTTTAAAGCTTGCAATGGGAAATATTTTTCATAAAAATTTCAACTCATTTGGAGTCCATTTTCTCTTTTTCCCGATAGGTCAAAGTTAGGGGTTTGACTAACTTAACTTCAACACTTAGCCAAACTTTTCAATTTCAAACTTTACCATTTAAAAGCCTAACTTCTAATACTCTTTTAGTTATGCTTGATCATGCAATTAGGGGTCCTTAACCATCACATACTAGCCAAACATTCATAGGTTTACGTCACATATTACATGCCAAACATAAATTCCAAAATGTTCATATAATTACAACATAGTTTCATGATCAAAATCATGACAAATTCCTTGTTTCATGCATCATAAACTTTCTCCTTACCCTTTGATGAACTTGTACCTAGAAATGGTTAGTGGGGGAGGGTGAGATTTTTGAAAATCCCAATAGCAAAGCTTACTAACATACATAGAAAAGTGCATGACATGCTTTAAGTTCATAAAGTAATGTGTAACAATGCAAAATGTGTACCAAGCACATATCAATGCATATGGCCATAGCATCATGTCACTCATAAACACATTTCAACAATGTCATAGGGTCATGCACATCATTAAAGTAATTTCACAATAATGTTAGAGAAGTTAGAAAACTTTGCTACCTTTGATTCTTAACTTTGCTCTTGATTTTGTAATCTCCTTTGATCACTTTAATAGTTACCCTCTTGAACTAAATTCTTGCCTACAAAATGGACAACATAATGGCCATCAAACATATGCCATTATCCATGCAAGAAGAAAATGTGAAATCCCCTTAACCATTCCCTTGCATTTTCTAAGTCTTATAATATCAAACTTGTCTCTAACTTTTTCTAAGGCTTCCATAAACTTGGGACCACTTATACCCTACACAAAAACTCATTTTGGATCCATTGGAAGCATCAAAATCATCAAAACAATTCAACTTCCTCAAGTTCCAGGTCAGACCGAAAAGAATTCCCAAAACACTATCATTGTGATTTTGCAACTTTCATTACTTATACCACTTGATTCTTGTTTCCAAACTCTCATTCAAGCATGGGAAAGCATGATTTTAATTCTCCTACTTCAAATGGAAAATTGGACAGCACCTTCCCTATTTCTTCATGTTTTCCCAATTTACAAAAATCATAAAAACAACCACCAACAATCACAATATATATATATATATATCAATATGCTCCTTTCAACAAGAGGAGACATTTGCAACCACTTGATGGCTTTAAATCCCTCTCTTTCTCACTTTTCTCTCAAGAATCCTAGGTTATGGAACTTGAAAAAGAGAGACCAAATCAGATTTTTGAAACCATGGAAGTGGAAGAGGAGATCACAAGGAAGAGATTGATATATATCACAAGGTGTTTCTCTTACTTACCTTGATTTTCCACCAAGTTTTTCTCTCTTCTTTGCTCCCAACTATGGCGTCTTTGCTTCTTCTTTTTCTGCCCAAAATGTGGTGGTTCTAATGGGCTGGAAGATGAAGAGAATTTTGCTTTATTAATTCATGAATTAATGGGATGGAAGGTTGAGATTTCATCTTGCAACATAAATGAAATCCAAGGGATGAGATGAAGCCACATATGTGCCACTTGTTAGCTTCTCATTAACCCTTAAAAAGTGATAATCATGGCTGTAATGGGGGGTTAAAAATCTGGTTACTTTAACCAAACTGGATCCCATTCGGTTACTTTTACCGATTGCACTTTTTACCGGTAAACTTAACTTTATTCCGATAAATCTTTTTCTACTTTTCTGGAGATATTTTCTTCCTCATTTAATCTCCATATTTTCATCTTGAATATAATAAATTTATTATCCCCAAAATACCCTTTACTTTTCTCAAATTTTACAGGATTAATTTATCTTGTCCAAAATCCCTGAAAACGAGCAATCGGAGGGCAAAATACTTTTAGGGCTTTAAAAATTTCTACATTTTTCACCGATACTCTAACCCTTTTTTTCTTTTCCCAAAATGCCCTCTAGATTGTCCAAAATTAATTTTTGAAATAAATTATATTTCAGGGATTTTTGGGTCTTTTTCCCGATTTTCAGGAAAATTGCCTTAATTGTATACTGGGCAATAATTTTATTAAATACTATAAAATTTACTAAATTTTTCTATGCCCTGAACTCAACTGATTACGGTCTCTTAATACCTTAAATAATTATTTTCGGACATTAAATCTTCAAAATGCTATAAATAAAATTCTAGGCCGATTTTCAACAATTCGCTGAATCTCTGTCAATCAGTGAGTTCTGCTCAATCTTTTGGGCTTTTGTGAATTTTTATGATATTTTGGTCAACGGTTGACTTTTTGACTTTGACTTTGTCAAATGACCAAAATGCCCTTACACTTTCTCTTAATGACCAAAATGCCCTTTCACAGTCTAACTTTTCATAAATTCCCATTTTGCCCTTGAACTTTTTGCCCTTGATCTTTTGGTTTCTAACTCCTTGAGCACTTCCCAGGAGGTCACCCATCCTGGAATTGCTCCCGGGGCGAGCACGCTTAACTTTAAAGTTCCTACCGACTTCCATCCACCAGGCCAAGATTTTGCGACTTCCGGCCCAACATCATCAACTTTTTATGAATTACGAGATAGTTTTTACGGATTTTGACATGGTTTTATCTCAACTTGCGTGCATAGCTGGGGAAAGAAGTTCCCAAGCAAGCACACTGTTCAAACGCCACGCTGAGAAAGCCATCTGATATCAGTTCACTCAACTAACAAGGAAACGAATGCATTCGTTTTCCACTTAATGAGAAGTTTTCAATATTTCCCTTTGTTTTCTTATTTCCCCTTTTCGAGTGTCCCTGTTGCTTATGACTATGAGCAGTTTAATTCATTTCGGGATTCTACAATTTCCTTATTTTTTACCTCATGTCTCACCTAGTGACCAGGAGCTGTCCAATGAAATTAAAAAAAAGGCAAGTCTTATTCAATAAGACGGTGCAAAAGAATCATCGTAATTACTGAAAGTAGCCAAATGTTCCCAACTGTTAGTTAATACCCTCACGAATCGAACTAATAGGACCTAAAATAATGATCGAGTGTTTGGGAAATCCATTGGGAGAAAGGAGTTACGGCTTCCAAGATGATTTTACAGATGTTGAGACTTTTTACGGATTTGGAGATGCTCTTGTCCAGGCTTGCGTGTACCGTGAAGAATAAGTTATTCCCAAACATGCACGATGTGGTATTTCGGGGTGAAAGGGATGAATTCTGAAAAGATAGCTTCATTTTTTTAATCCTCATTAAAAACTGAGTAAGAGAGATGGTTTCCACCCACTTCTATGATAGTGAAAAAATATTTGTTCTTTTGGGATGGGGCAAGAAAAGGGATCTAACTCAGCCATTGAGTGTCACCTTAATGTGATATTCTCCCTGAAAAGGCGGTGATCTAGCTACATCTTTTAGTATGATTACCTTATTACGACTTCACTTCAATCACTAACCTTCTGCCTTTGACATTCCTCTCCTTGTGTTTAAGGTAACGACTTCATGTAGATCCAACTTAAATTTCCATTCACTCTTGCGTGTGTGTTTGGAAAGTGATTTTCAATTACATTGTACGTAAGTCGAGACAAAACTTCTTTCGGAATCTGTAAAATCTTTCTCCCAATAGATTTTCAAACACGCACGTATATGTCTGGCAGTAAGTTTCAAAATAAAACTACTTTGACAAAAAAAGGTATTTTCAATCAATGTGTTTGGCAACGCTTTTCCCCACTCAGAAGTGCGGTACACAGTGCCAAAAGTGGAAAAAAGTTAATGTTCACTTTTTTGCAGTGTTTGAGAAGGCTTATGAAAATATGTCACTTGTGGGAATAAGTTACTTCTGCCAACAAGCTAGAATCCTAAACTTTTACAAATAAGTCACTTCTTCTACCGCTTTTCCAAACACAAATCACTTTTACAATTTGACTTATTTCCAATCTCACTTCTCCATAAGTCCTTCTATAAATAAGTTACTTATCTCACCGCGTTTTCAAACGGACCCAATCTAAAATATGCATGAAGTCATAAGACGTGTTACTAGCAACAACAAAAAAGTTGTGTTGGGTTTCTGTTTTATTTATTTAATTATTTATTTAATGCGACTAAGACGTGTCAATTTATGACTCCAGGAGACTGGGCTAGGCCAGGACATTTGTCGGCCACCTAATCCACGTTGCCACGTGTGAGACGCGTCGGCTTTAGTTATACTTTCAGCCTTTTCATATCAAACAAAAAAAAGAAAATATAATTGTCCAAGAGATTAAGCAACAAACATGCCAACAAATGTTGGACACTTGGACTAATTATCTCACGGCCAATAAAATTATAAGTTTAAATCCGCAGCCGATATGAACTTATTAATACTCACATATACTATAAAAAAATTTAAACTTGGTCTCTGATCTTTACTATTGAAATTTAAAAAAATATATCAATAGTTATTTTATTATTTAAATATGCATATTTGTTTGAAACTTATTATTGTTATTTATGCATCACAAATAAATATTTTTTAAAAATGTTTAAAAATGAAATACATAAAATTTACTAAAGATATTGTAATCACTAATATATTAAAGTTAACTCCGGAGATGTTTTATTTAAGTTATTTAACTTCATGTTGATTATTTTTGTAATTATTTATCTTGTTTATTGATATTTTTTACAACATCTATTAGAAACAAAAATTTTAAAAAAATAAAATAAATTATTTAGGAGTGTGTTACGGTTGGGGTTTTGGTAACCCGTCAAACTGTGTACTGCATAGACCTCAGACCCTCACCGAATAGTCCGTGGGTTGTGGCCAGCTAGCTTACATTCCCAGCTATATTTAGGATTATAATACCATATTACTGCATGAAGAATTATTTTTTTCCAAATAGGTGCTGAAATTCATTAACCCATTAAGAGTAATTCACACAAAAGAAACAACCTTCTAATCTCATTCACCAACTAACACATCCACTAAAGAAAGAAGGTGATGGGTGATTCACTACTAGAAAAATGCGATTTTTCCGTCGCTAAAACGAGGGTCGCTAAATAAAAATTTTCTGAAGGAAACTAGCTATTTAGTGATGGATTTTTCTGTCGCTAAATGACAGTTTTCTAGTAGTGATTAAACACTACTAGAAAAATCTAATTTAGCGACGGATTTTTACCGTTGCTAAATCCGTCGATAAAACGAGGGTCCCTAAATTTAGCGACGGAATTAGTGACTGACTTTTTAGCGACTGAATTAGCGACAGACGTTTTCCCTCGCTAATTAGCGATGGAATTAGCGACGAAAATTCTCCGTCGCTAAATGGGTTATATTTCATCACTAAATTTGTTAATTTCGTCACTAAATTTGATTATTTCATCGCTAAATGGATTATATTCTATCGCTAAATTTGATTTTTTTGTCGCTAAATGGATCATATTCTGTCGCTAAATGAGTTATATTTCACCATTAAATTTGACAATTCCGTCGCTAAATGGACAATTATATGGATTTGACAATTCCGTCGCTAAATGCCTCACTGATTTTATATATGAATCAACTACGCATTTACAAAATATTTCATAAACAAATCTTGTTTAATCACACAATTGACCAAAAAAAATTTAAATAGTAATATCAAGTACATAGTATCTGTAATCATAAGCACACATTCTAATGTATGATAAAAGTCTTAAAGTTGAAAAAATACAAATAAAATTTAAGAGCTCCAAACAATACAATCATCATCAACATATTCATTTCCTTCATTCTGAGCATCCCTCAAAGTCCTTCCTTTTCTCCCTCCCTGTCTCCTTCCCCCTTCATTGTTATACATCACCATTTTGACACCTATCAGAAACACAGATAATATCAGCACCTCTTTGCTAATAATTAGACCAAGATCAGAGTGAGGATCTGTTCCTGCATTCACTTTAAGGACTTTGGCACGTTGCACAAGTTCTTCTTCCCTAGAAACACATCAAACAAGTACAACAATTCAATTATCCAGGGAACCTTAAGATGCTTTTTAACACCCAAGTTTGTTAAAATTCAAAAGTTAATTAACTAGAAAGTTTCTATTTTGCAAGTGCAATATAATAGAATTATACTATAACCATAACATAAAAATTACACCAATAGCTTGGAAATAAGTGAGCATATGTTACCTCTGACATATATAGATAGATGCTCTTCAAGATCTATTTGAGTTTTGATTTTCACTTGAAAATGCTTCCTCAAAGTGTGAAAATTTAAGTTTGATGATCGAGTTTTTATTTGTTAATTTTCTTAAAATTCCTCATATTGTGATTACATATTGGGATGGAAAAAAACTAGTCATCAGTACTAAAACCAAACAGTTATGGAATAATTGCAATTAAAGTGCAAGGAAATACCGGATCAGCTTCTATTGGTCTTGGTATTCCAAACTGACATGTACGTGTCTCAATAAAGTTCCTTCTAACATCAATTAATGAGACAACCTCTAGGACCTATATTCAAAATCCAGGCGCCCCAACAAATTCTACATTCGGTGTAGGCTGAGGCATAAACTTTTTACAACCTTTTTTTGCACAAAAGATAAACATAAACTTGTGGTCACTCAATATCTATTCAATATACTTTTTATAATAGCATTAGTGTTTCAAACAGAAAAACCAGTGGCAATGATAGGAAGAACCACACAAATGTTCTAGAAGTTCATAATGCAAGCACTCTATTTTATTTCCATTAATTCTTTGTCTCTAGGCCTAACACACACATGTTCTTCATCAACAATCAATATACAATTCAAAAGCAAGCATCTTTGTTACAGAATAATATCAGTACTGCACAAATAGAGAATTGTCACATCAACCAAACAAACTAATGCTATTAGGAAACTAAGCAGTCTAAATATGCCAGAAACCAAAAAATGTAGAAACAAAAGCTAAAATGCAAGCACCATTCATGATTCATCTTTTGAAACTATATTCGTTTTCTTTCTCAAGGAGTTTGCAGTTGCAGTAAATCCATATTATAGCTCAAACATACAAGAGATTGCATGGAAACAGAATAAACTACAAGGATGTGAGGTATTGGAACTTTCTGAGCACCTCAAAATAAAGAATGTATTGTTTGTTCCTAAGTTGAAATGTAATTTATTGTCTGTGAGTAAAATCACAATAAACCAAATGTGTAGACTAATATATGATGATGTTGGGTTTTTCAGGATTTGACATCAGGAACGAGCTTCCATTCTTCTCTTGACTACGCAATGAACTTCCCAAGCAGCCCACTGGACTTACCTTAAACGATGAAGACCCATAGAGAGATGAAGACGAAGTGGTCATGGGAGAGATGAAGACGTCGTGGCCACGGGAGGAAGTTGGGGTTAGGGTTGGGGATTTAAGATGGTAAAGTGGTCGAGAGAGCAGAGGGAGAGAGCCGTGTGATTAAGTAGGAATCTTTTAGCAAGGAATTTTGTCCAAAATTAAAACAAAAAATTTGAAATATAAGAGGGAAAGTGGTCATGTTTTGCTAAACCTTCAAAATTTAAACAATATATTAACTCCTTTATCCCAACAAAATTTCATGATTTGTATGAATAATTCAATATTACAGTAAAAAAAATTTCTAATTAATTTGAAAAATTAGAGATGAAAATAATACTCATCGTTAATTGGGTATTTTAAAGAGGAATATTCAAGTCATCGCTAATTTTCCTCGCTAATTTGGAAAATTAGAGAGGAATATAATATTCCTCGCTAATTGAACATTTTAAAGAGGAACATCCAAGTCGTTGCTAATTTCCTCGCTAATTTGGACATTAGAGAGGAATTTACTATTCCTCGCTAAATTCCTCGCTAATTGGGCTATTTAGAGAGGAATTTCAAAGTCATCGCTAATTTTTCTCGCTAAACTGTGATTTTCTAGTAGTGAAAGATATTGAAGTTACATTAAATACTATGAGAAAGTATAGCTAGTTGGTCATCTATAATGTTTCTTTCTTAAGGTTTATGAAAAATTAAATTCGGCCAATTCCTTAGAGCAGAAGTCAGAATGTTTAAGTGAAAGACTAAAATCAAACCTTTTAACTTGAGGATTGAAGATTAAACTGAAATATTGTGTAAATGTAAGTTATTAAAACATATAACTTAGTTTAGGGTGAGTAAATCAACCCGTGACCTGTAGTATCGCATGCAACCCGTTTAAACCCTTCCGTTTTGAATCTGCTATGGGTGAATTTAAAACGGGTATAATGGTCATTTCAACGGGCGGGTATTGGTTCACCGGCTCGATTGCCATGTTTAATTTTTTTTAAATATAATTAAAAAAAACTTCTGAGTCGCTCACTCTCTCATTGTCTCTCACTCTCTCCGTCTCTCGTGTCTCATCCTGCACTCTCCCGCCCTTTTCTTCGGTTCTTTCAGCTCCACAGTTTGCCCTAGCCCATCGGCCATCGTTCCGTCGCACTCCCTAGCCCTGTCGGCAGGGGCGGACCTACATGGTCCGCAAAGGGTGCAGCCGCACCCCTGACTTTCAGAAAATTAGGTATATATTAGTACTATGTGATTTATTTTGCACCCACTCGTTTGCTAATTTTGAACCCACTAAATTTTTACTCAAATTATTCTCAAAAGATATTAAGAATAAACCCCATTTATCTTCTTAAAAAATAGTTTGCGACCTGAGTCTGCCACTGCCTGTCGGTCATCCCCTCCAAGCTCCAGCTCCAGTCCCTGTGCCGTGACCGCCACAGTTAGTCGTGACTCGTGACCTCACTCATCTCATTGTTCCAACAGGCTCGACCTCCGCAATCCACCCTCAACCTTTGCCTCAGTAAGCTTTCTTCATCTGCCAGTAGAGCATCTATATGATCTGATTTTTTATTCCTGTATGAAATTTTATTCCCTAGAAATCTCTTCCTCATCAGCATCTGCATTTCTCTTTTGCTTTTACTTTTTCCTTCTCTGCATTTGCTGATTGCTGGTGCCTTTTTCCTAATTTTGTGTTGTATCTCTATTTATTCCTTCATAAATTGATTAACTACCGCAAAAGAAGATTCTGGATGTTGGGTTTCTGCCACTAAGTGGTTAAATTGAGTTTTTGAATTCAAGAGTTATGCACGTTCTCTCTCACACAGTTTTAGCTCTGAACAATCATTAAACTTGAGTGTGCCGTTAATTTCTTGAAGCTGCCTTCTAAAATTGTTGGTGCGTTTTTAGGGATGTTTTTAGATACACATTAGAAGATGCTTGTGGAGAGCACTTTTGGCTTTCTTTTTTCTGAAACCAAATTATACTTGAACTTACTAGCAAAATTGCCGTGCACATTGTTGAAAAATTTTGCTTGTTTTAACTTGCGGGTTACTTTTTGAAGAATTTTCAGAGTAAGCAGTTTCAGACTTCAGTTCCAAGCTCAGCTTAGAATGTTGGTAAAATTTCATTCTGTAAATGTCATAACTGATTAAACTTGTTCAAGCTCTCACATGAGGTTGTTTATTGTCACTTCTGATTCATAGTGTAGCTGATAACATATTTGTATTAGAAAAGGTATTTTAGCGCAAACATTTTAAAAATTGAAATCAGGGGCCTATTCATTGAGCCTTTTCATCCCCAAAGGCTTTGCTAGGTGGTTGGGAAATAATTGTGAAATATATAATTGAGAAGTATTTGATGAAATTCTTATGGACAGTAGTGTTTTAATGTTATCACTTGGATTTGATGAAATTCTTATGGAAGAAAATGGATAATTTGATTTGGTTAATTTTGATTTCATAGCCCAAAGCCCCAAATTTTGATTTGATTGAATATGAAATGTTGCTGCTGTAATTTTAAATTCTGTTGTATTCATTAATCATTGGTGCTTAAATGCCGTTGTAGTGTTGTTTCCTTGTTGTTTTGTTGTTGAAATGCTACTGTTTCCTTGCTATTTTGCTGCTGAAATGCTGTTGTTTCTTTGCATTCCCCCACCTATGTGTGTGCTGCAACATTTAAACTGTCGAGAAAGAGGGGAAAAAGTTGGTTGCTGGTATGGGTTAAAACGGGTTTAATGCCTATACTCGTGGGAACCTTCACCCCAGGGGGGTGGTGGGGCAGCCCTGCCTGCCAGTTGCTCTCCCTTCTTAGCCTATTAAAAATGGAAACGAAAAATATGTCGAGATATTTTATCCTCTTGTTCGGGCTACTCGTACGAGAGATGAGGGAAGCTTAAGGAGCCTCTGCTTCCCATTGGTGTCCTAATCCCTTTTTCTCATTCATTCATCTTCCTCGGTCAATCTCCTCTACTTTCTTCTTTCTTTGTTTATCAGAACTGCTATCTCCTACTCCTCATCCTTCCTTTTGCAATCTGCATTATGCCGAAGAAAAGGATTGATTTAAACTATTGAATGGTTTTTACCATTTTAGGCCTAAGTGTACGAGTGCCTTGTCTTAATTTTCACATGTACTTCAATAATTGATGTATGTTGCTGACGTTCATACATGTCTGAAACACGGTTCTATTTTGTAGATGAAAATGCTCGAGATATATGGAGTCATAATAGAAGTTGACAACAAACTGTTTCTAATTCAAATCTTGAGTTGATACTGTGGTTCAGACATTGTCAGTACTCGGTGTTACTCACTCGTTGGTTGCAAAATCAAAGATTAAGGGATATGAAATTGAAACTGAAGATCTCAACTGTGTCAAACCAAGAAATCAAACTTCAGCTATACAAAAATGGTTTCTCTTCCCTCAAAATTACCCTGCACAGAATTTGTTACTCGTCAGTCAAACAACTACGCTTTTCAACTTCAGCTTCATATTCCCACACAAAATCTGCCTTCAACTTCACTGCAATCCATCAAACTCCTCCATCCCCAACCTAATCATTCAAATGGGTTAAGTTAAAGGAGAAAAACGAGAAAAAAAGGATTTATCCCTTCTCAGAGCATGGTATCTGATGTTTTGCGCTTGATGGATGGTCTTGGCTTCTCTATACCCATTGACATGTACGTCTATTTGATAGAAGAGTGTACTTTTTCAGGGGACCCTCATACTGCCATGGAGCTATATGCCCATATTACCAAAAGTGGCATCAATCCTCCCTTAATCTTCCTCAATCGGCTTCTCCTCTTGTTTGCTTCATGTGGGTTGGTGGAGTGTGCGCACCACCTGTTTGATAAAATGCCTGTGAGGGATATCAACTCTTGGGCTGTCTTACTTGTTGCTTATTTTGATAATGCAGATTACGAGGAAACCATTGGTATGTTTCGCAACATGCTTGACCAAGTGAGTATTTTGGAACTGTCCAATTGGATCTTGGTTTGTCTTCTTAAGGCATGTGCCTCCAGTATGAATCTGTACCTGGGAAAACAAGTTCATGGGTTGTTAGTCAAGTTGGACATTAGTGATGATGTACTTCTCACTTGCTCATTGATTAGATTGTATGGGAAATTTAATTGCCTAGAAGATGCAAATATGGCCTTTAAAAAGCTAGGTAGACATAACACCTTCACTTGGACAGCTAAAATTGTGAATGATTGCAGAGAAATGAATTTCTATGATGTTCTCAACGGCTTCAAGGAGATGGGAAGGCAAGGAATAAGGAAGAACAGTTTTACAGTTTCTAGTGTTCTTAAAGCATGTGGAAGGATGCCAAGCCATGGACACTGTGGTGAACAAGTCCATGCCAGTGCCATAATAACAAGCATGCTTGACGAATTTGGTTTAAGTTTCATCCTAAAAATATAAACAAATGTTATGAAGAAGGTTTATGTTTAGTTGAAAGAGCCGGTTTCTCAAGGCTTCGCGAACTAAAGTATGAATACTTGTTGAGAAAAGTGTTTACATTTAGTTACTTGTCGAAAAAAATGTTTACATTTAATGTTTAGATTGGTGTTTTAAATATGACTATCTTAAATAGGAAGTTTTGCTTTAAAAAAATACACACAGGTGATGCATGGTAACTTTATCAAATCCTCCATCTCAACGATGACATTTAAAACTATCATCAAATCGTACCAAATCACATCTGTAATATTATCGTTTGTCTCCAAAATAGAGATAGATGTTGAATAGATTCATGTTTCTTCCGCCATGAAAATGAATTCAGTTGTAACATATTTTGTCAGATTGTGTCTATACACACACCCACACACAAGAACATCATGTGGTTGTTTGGTAACACTTATATATCACCCAAAAGCACATTTAACAGTGTTTTTCCGCAAAACAAGACAATCTCCTCCACATATTTACCTTGGCTTGCGTAAAAGTACTTCTCTACCGCTTTCTCAAACGGACCCCATATGGATTATCCTCATTAAATACTGATTTTTTTTAGGGAAATTTATTGGGAGGTCTCAAATAAGGGACTTATTTAGTGAATGGTCCCAAAAAATAAAATATTTATTCTGAGGTCCCATTGACAACATGAGGTGTTGTCAATCCAGCGCATGATGTTGTCAATAAAAAGACTTCATGTTGTCAATGGGACCTCAGAATAAATATTTT
>JANTPZ010149698.1:0-20324 GCA_025593235.1 Vachellia pachyceras
AAATTCCTGTGTCAAGGACTCCTACAATTATGTCTCTCTCCAAAGCACTTCTCTTCACTTTTTGGGGAAGGCCAACGAAATCCCACGACCTTGTTGTATGGATTTTGTTCTTTCTATTCGGGAAAACTGACACTACATTCTCCATTCCTGATGATCAAATATCAAATGAATTTTTTACAACAAAAGTTAGCCTTTCTTAGTTTTCAATTTATTTTATGATGGATATAATATAGTTATGCAGGAATTGAGGGACATCTTATTCTTAATTAATTAATGGATTATGGTGTAAATTTGTCGCAAAAGGTTTTACTTAATAGAAATGTTAACTTGAAAGTCTTTTTGGGTTCAAAATTGCTTGGAACATGTTACAACTGAGCAATATTACTCTGCTAAAAATATTAAAGTCAAGGTCAAATTTTTAAAGGTCAACATTAATTAATTAATAAAGTAAAGCAACAATGATACATTTTGAAACTCCCAAAGTAACATTAAAAAAAACTTTTAAGGCAACATTATTTTTGAGAAAAAGTTCTTATTTTGGCTTATTAATTAATCTGCTACGTACCATCCATTATTTTGGCCTCTTCATCGGTTAACTTCATTACAAATTCATTGAAGCTCTTCCAATAGCTGTGCAGTACTAATTCCGGTGCAAAATCGCTGCAAGATCAATCAGATAATCCCCATTCATTTCGAAAGGTTAGTCTTATAGTTAATAATTAATTATATATACTAATTCTTTCTTTCCAATTTTAAATTGTGAAAGTTTACCATTTTTTTAACTGACATTAATTTATTGTATCTACAGCACAATACAATTTTCGGATACCTCTACAACACAATACTTCACCATGAATCATAATTTATTGGTGCTAATTAATATAGTCCTAATTCTATTTATAAAACCTCTTCTCATACATAATCCTCAATTAAAGAAAGGTTATGAATTAAGTTGCACTTAACACCCTAAAGAATTTTCTTAGAAGCACTCAAATCCTGAAATCATTTTACTGTAGTTTTATTCTTAAAGTATTTTACCAATAGCAAATTCATCCTCATACTTTTGGGGAAAAATGTAATTTTTTTTTGGTTGCCCGCCCGGTTCACCGGAGCTTCGCTCTGACTACGTCCGGACTCGACCCGCGTCGCGCACCTGGCATGGTGGGTGAGTCTCCCAACGGTGGTTGCTGCATACACAAGGCTCGAACCTGAGACCTTGCTTAAGTTGGAACAAGCCACTTACCACTTGATCCAACCAACCGTTGGTGAAAAAAAAAATGTAATTTTAACAGCAATGGTATCTCCCTAAAACGTGAGCCCTTTAACCTTTTAAGTGGGCCTGTGAATTGGGTCCAAGGAAAATGACATTTAAGGACTCTACAAAAATATTAATGACAATGAAATACCCTGAAATTTTGAAAATTCACAAAAAGGCCATGAATTTTTTCATAAATTAAAATATTCCTGAGTTAATTTTTCACAACACTTTTCGAAAGCGCTAAGGTATGCTTCACCCAACTTACCCCTTGTAAATTTTCATTATACCTTTTTTAACATAATCAAGAATAATTCTAGATGATTATACAATTTTTTTTATGGCTAAATTGCAACAAACAACTCATAAACTTTTAGTTTGTTGCATATAAGCCCTAGCATTTGAAATTCTAAATTTAGCCCAGTCTACCTTTCATTTGTTGATCATGGACCCCTTGCCGTTAGGTTATTGTTATGTTTTCATTAAGCAAGTTAATAGTAACTTAACAACAAGGGGTCCATGAAAAACCAAATAAAATGTTAAGGCGATTAAATTTAAACTTTGACATGCCAAGGGGTTATATATAAATGCCCTAAAGTTTAGGGGATTTCACATAATTAAGCCATTTTTTATATTGTACTAGTTTTAGTTAACTTCCTTAATCCATATAAAGGAATTAATAATAGGTAAGGACAGGAGGAAGCAAAACATGCTCAATCTGCAAGAACATTGATATGCCTTTTCATTTATAAAAACAAAAACCAAGCTTTTTCAGGTTGCAACCTTCGAAGGACGTTTTGAGCCATGGTGGCGTGTAATGAGGGGAGAGACGAGGGGTTGATGCCCTTTGGATGATGGCCCATGTACACAATGTAGGCCTGCGTAAATAACACTAAAATAATTAGAAAGATGGTAGGGGGAGAGAGAGAGGGGAAATGAAATAATGATTATGAGAGGGATTTGTAAATTAAGTGTATATGGAATTACCTTCCGGTCAGGCTTAGAGTAAGAATGCACAATGAGAACGGAGATGAGAGGGAGGAGGAGGAATAGACGTAGAAGAAAAGAGAGCAACATGTTGACCTGCTTTCAGAGATATTGAGAATGCTTCCTATAATCTTAAGTTCTTCTAAGTCACATCCTTTTATAAGCCAATGGCTACTGTTCCTTTCACCAACTAAAGCACAATAAAAAAAACAAATTATATTACCAATTACTTTGATCAATTGGCAAAAGATTGTTCCATCTTAATCAGTAGCATCATTTTCAAACCCTAAGTACGTAGCCGCATTAATTACTTACAGGAACTAGACTAGTTGGTTGTTAAGTTACCTAACAATAGGATTCAGAAGAGATGTCAAATAATACCCTGTTGAGTCATGTATAAAAAATTAAGAAGACCAAAATTATTCTTCATTAATTGTTGTTATTAAGTGATATATATGTATTTATATATGTCTGTGTGTGTATATCCAATCTATGTACGTACTGTGATAAAAAAATATCAAGACTTCATCCATGATTGGGTCAAATTTGTTATAATTGAAGAGTGTCATGGTACAGTGTGTAAAATGGGGAACTCAAACTAGTATTCACCACTTAGATAAAGTAGGAAGCACCATTATTACAAACATGAGGTTGTCACTACCTCCACTTGGAGTTTTCCTTCCTTTGCTTTTGCCATTTTCAGTCTTGTAGTAATTGTCATCTCAAATCAATTGTGTTGCCCTACCATATTCACACACGTTTTTTTCTTTTACTCTCTAATCATACATTTGCTTTATTCTTTTTCCATTTTTCCCAAGGAAATTTTAGTTTAAACTAAACTAAATATTTTACTAAAATGTCTTAACGCTTATGATTACTTTAGAAAATATAGAAATCATTACAGTACCTATTATTCTGTTTTACAACTTTTTATCAAAATTATTACTAGAAAAATTAGAAATCATTACAGTACCTATAGATTCACTACTTATGCTATATTCATCTAGACAGGTAAATATGATTACAAATGGATCTTGATTATATTTCACTAAAGAAATTTAAAAAAAAATTAGTAGTTTATACGAAAACTATTTACAGTTCCATGCCCACTTTTTTTTTTTTGGAGTTCCATGTCCATTTTAAAAGATAGTGATTAATATATTATGACATATAGTTGTGAATCTCACAAGAGAGCCCTCATAAATAATTATGTACAAACCTCATAAATAATTACAGTTCCATGCTCATTGAACTAATAGCATTTTCGAAAAACTGTTACAAAAAACCTATCGTAATTACTGTTTTTGCCTCCTCATCGCAGCGGTTGTTTGAAAGTGCTACAAACACTAGTAGCGGGTCTGATCCTATGAGCAATGGTTTCGTAAAACTACTACAAAACTAGTTGTCACCGTGTGTAGAATTTGTAACGATTTATTGAACCACTATTAAGGCTACTAGTAGCGGGTAAAACCCCTACAAAGACATGCACTACTACAATGTATAATTTTACCCACTAGAGAGTAAAAAATTAAGGCGGTGGCATTTTTGAAATTATGATAACGGAGATGTGCCTTTACGCGCCCTACGTTTAATATAGGACGTCAAAAGGCAACTTTTGATGCCCTATATTGGATTTAGGGCACCTAAAGGGTAGGGCACCGAAAAGCACCCTTTAGGTGCCCTAAACTCAATATAGGGTGCCTAAAGGGGCTCTTATATCTCTTATATCCCCACAGGCCCACACTCCCTCTCACACGGTCCCCCCAAACCCCACTTCTCCCGAAACCCCACACTCCCTCTCACACGGTCTCCACAAACTCCAGCGACTTTTCGCCGTCGAGCTGTCTCTCCACAGTCACCGTCGCCGTCGCACTATCATTGCTTGAGGAAGGATCTCACTGTTCGCGTTGCCACCGTTGTTGGGATGGCTGTCACCCAATAGGGGGTGAATTGGGTGTTATAAAAATTTTCTTTAAATCAAAGAGTAAATAAAATTAAGTCATTGAAAGAAAGAGTAGAGCAGAAAAGATAAACACGGTGATTTATCCTGGTTCGGTCCTTCCGACCTACATCCAGTCCTCAGAGCTCATCTGAGATTTTCTAATCCACTAACAACAATAACATTAGGCTTCTCAAGCCTTTACAAAGGGAATCACATTCCCCCTCATGATTTACACTATAACAGAGACCAACATACTCTGCTTTCTCAACTCAAACTCAGCCCAACAAGCTCAAGATCCTAATCTTGAGTTTCTCACGGAAATACAATAAGTTTGGATGAACAGATATACTCTCTCAAAGAGTAGATAGATAAACATTGAAGCTCTCAGAGAAGTATAATATCAGAGTCCTAATGTTGTGGGATTTCCTCGAATCCACACTCTCTGTTTTGAGCTTGGTGACTCCATATACTTTTTCTCATCTTTTTTTCTGTTCGTTGCTTCCTCATATTTATAGATATTGGAAAAATATATCCGTTGGAGAGGAGCGTTGTATTTTCTGTTTGGCTTCGGCTCTTATGCTCTGTTTTTCAAACTTGGTCTGCTCTGACAGATTTGTTTGTTGAAAGAGAAAGAATAGCCGTTAGAGTCCTGACAAGAAACAAGTCTTTGTTGAAGAGGATTAATTTGTTAGAAACTAATTTGCTTCTGTTATACTTCTGCTTCAGTGTCTGACGAGGTTGTATAATGTTCTCCATTAAATAACTCTAACACGAAGAGAGATTTGTCTGTGAATTTATCCGTTGAGAGCCAATGCTGAAGACATGTTCAGAGATGTCTATTCCCTGTTAATAAGTTTAAGCATGAAGCATTTATGAGAGCAGTTGATATTCAAAAAGCTGTTACACAAATAAGGAAAGTAGGTGTGTAGCATAGGTGATGTGTGTCAGAGATAAAGTGGTGAGAGAAACAGTGCTCGAGCATAAGACTTCAATGCTCGAGTGTTGCTCAGAATATTTCAAAGAAAAACTCAATGATATGACACAATACTCAAATGTCATATGAAAGTGTTTGAAAAATAACTTAATACTCGAGTGTTAAATCATAGTGCTTGAGTACTGACAATGCTTCTTGAGATTGATCGAGCATTCTGTGCAAGTATTGTGAAGAAGAGTAAAAAGGGGTTCAATACTCGGGTGATAAAATTGTAGTACTCGAGTATTAGGAGTGATGGCAATCAGTGCTTGAGCATTCTCAAGGAGTATTGATGAACAGTAAAAAATTTTGAGCCTGAAGCTCGAGTATTGGATGATAGTGCTCGAGCATATGCAGTACTTCCAGTTAATACTTGCAGTGTTTGCTCCCAGTGTTGTATGAAAAACTTCAATACTTGAGTATTGAGAATCTGTGCTCGAGCATTGGTTCTGCTGGATACCATTGCTGGAGCATTGCTTGACAGCATGGAGAGAAGAGACACAATACTCGAGCACTGTGTTTTTAGTGCTCAGTGCTTGGAGTATTATGTGGAAGCATTGAGTCCCAGAAGCACGATGCTCGAGCATTAAGTGTCAATGCTCGAGTGCTGGCTGTGCTTGATGCTTATGCTGGAGCATTGAGTGAAAGCATTGTGCGAAAAACTGAATTTTGGCTCAGTGCTCGAGCGCTAGGTGCCAATGCTTGAGCATTGGCATGTTTTGTGGAAAAAATCTGATTCTGAAGCCCGATGCTTGAGCATTAGAGATCCAGTGCTCGAGCATTAACTTTAGCTCAATTTTCAATGACCATATCTCTCTCAATTCAACTCCAAACCTTGCATATAATATATCAATGGAAAGCTCTGAAAGTCTGATTTCATATGAAGTAAGATTCAGTCCCAAATAATGTATAGTTATGACAGATTCAATAAGAAAAGGTCAGAAATAATGCGTTCAGTTTTGGTCATCAAGTTTAGACATTTATATCTCCTTCATTTGAAATTATTTGATGCTGTTCTTGGTGTCTATGAAACGAATTTTAAGTCTAGTTTCATATGAAATTAGTTTCACATCAATCGGAGTTGTATTGTAGGAGATATGATCAAAATACCAGACATATGTCAAGTTGTCAGAAAACAGAGGAGGCCAATGCTTGAGTATTAGAGATCCAGTGCTCGAGCATTGGCTCCCAGAGGTCAATACTCGAGTATTGATGGTCCAGTGCTCGAGTATTGACTCCCCAGAGGTCAATGCTCAAGTATTAATGGTCCAGTGCTCAAGTATTGACTCCCCAGATGTCAATGCTCGAGTATTATGTGCCCAATACTCGAGTGTTGACTCCAAAAACTCACTGGAAGCTCCGAAAACACATCATACTTGAGCATTAACTTCCAGAATCAGTTTTGAGCATTCAAATGAAGTTGAGATGAATGGTTAACCAATGTATAATGATAAAAAATCTATTTAAAACATTTCAACATTCAAAATGATTTATTTAACCAAATCATCCTCCAATTAACAGGATGCATAAATATTTATTAATCAATATGATAAAAATCAATATGCATTATAAAATCATTATGCATGGTAAATAAGTATTGTGAAAACTTTTTGCATTGTAAAAACATTTTGCTCTTATTTTGCATCATCAAAACTAATCATATCTAACATTCTCCCCCTTTTTGATGATGACAAATGCTTCATGAAAATATGTATGAATATGAAAGCAAGTGTGATGATGCAACATATTTTTCATGACTTTTTCTCCCCCTATTTGTCATTAGCAAAAAGTTTGAAATATTTGTTTAAAAATGAAATATGTTGCTCTTCCTTTGAATGCCAATTAAGTTCCAAATAATTTGCAAATGTAGTTTCAAACAAAGGAAGGTTTTCAAGAAAACACATTTGGAATAGATTGCTAAGGTTTTGAAAATGGATTTGAAAGAGGGGGATGCTAAAACTGGAAGGAGCTCACAAGTTTGAAAATATATTTGAAATAAATTTGCAAAGGTCTCCTTTATCCTTAAAAGAAATCAAAGGGTTAAAAACATGCTTGAAAGATGAAGAGAGGGTTTAGAAATGCTCATTTGATTTGAAGTTTATTGCCATCATCTCTTGTTGCTTCCACTATGTTTGTGCTATCTATGCAGCTCGGATGTCATGTTCAAGATTTTTCCATCGAGTTGAGCTTTCATCCATATTTGCATAAATGATGTTGATTTGAAGGAAGTTTAGAATAAAGCTTGTGAGCAAGAATCAACAATGATGAATAACTTCCATTTCTCCTATCATAATGTCAAACTCATTCTTGCAAGGAGATTGGTTAGCACAAACAAGTATGAAATATTCTTTTCAACAAAAGGTGTTTCAAATAATGAGCAGGAAAGGAAAATACATCATCAAAACTAATATGAGCTTTGGAATTTGAAAACACAAGTGAATGTGAAGCTCCCCCTTAATTAATGCATGGGCTTAAACCATTGATGAGAAATAAAATTGTGGCTTTTCCAAAACTTGCAAAATCTTTCATGACAGTTGAAATAATTTATGGAATAGTTGAGCAAAAGTTGAAAGTGATTGTTGATTTGGCAAATAACAAACTGAAGATTTTAAAGACTTAGAAAATCATTTTAGAGAAAATGAATGTACAACACAGGTGGAATATATGAATGATCTCTGGCTATTCAAAAATAATTTTTGCCAAGATCACTATGGTCAAAGAAGTGTCATTTGAGTGCTGGGAAAGAAAACTGTAGAATATGGGCACTTCAAGAACAAATTGACAAACACTCGAGTATCAATGCCTGAGTATTACACTCGAGTGCTTTAGAGCTGTCTCCAGTGCTCGAGCATCAAGGTCTTTAATGCTAGAAAAGCTTACCCTGCTCGAGCATTGAGATTGAATGCTTGAGCATTACCTGTGGTTCCTCACATTGCTCGAGAGTTAGCATCCAGCACTGTATCAATTGATTTAATTTGCTCTAATACTCAAGCATAACTTCATTTGTACTCAAGTACTGCTTCAAAAACTTCAAAAACTTGATCTCGTGCTCGATTATTTTGACTGGTAATGTTGCAAATACATACTCAAGCACTTACAAAACATTAAACTGAGGTATTCTTTGGTACCCACCATTTCTTGGGTCTATACAGAGTTAAGCTCAACAATCTTATGCTCTTATATAATCAAAATAATATGATATTTGAACGAGGCCTAGATTGAAACAAGAATCAACAATCATTCTCCCCAAATAGTTGAATTCAAATCACTTATTCATAATGGGTAACGATTAGATGACACCAAGAATGATATTTTGCAAAATTTAATGGCAATTTGTAAAAGAGTTTAAACTAGAAAAGGCGCCATTGATGATTTTAAATGCAATGCTTAGAGGAATACAATCAAAATGATATATTTGCAGCTCGAAAGAACTTATGCTCTAATTGATGAAAGCAGTTTTAAGGAGCATAAGGACCATTTGAAAATCAAGTTTGATCAAGCTAATGAACCTGTGTACGTAAATCTGATAAGAAAGAATGGACATGATCAATTATAAATCACTTTATTTTTCAAGAGTGATCATGTCAAGTTTTTTTTTCAGAATTTCATATGTTCTTTCAAAACATAATAGATGAATTTGAAACTCTTTTTCCAAATATGTGAATTTGAGAATGATGGAAGTCACCAATCAAGAATTACATTAGTAATGCTTCACTTTAAAAATTCATGAAGATATCATGTTAAACTTTGATGTTCACATGTTAAGAATTTTATCAATTGCAAAAGTCATATAGTTGATATATTGGCCAAACGAGCCTAATCATGATAAGCATAATGACTTTGCTAATGATTTTGGCATCAGGAACATTCAAGTCAAGGTCTTGAGTAAAATACTCATATTGCTCAAAAAGATAATCAATTGTCAATATATTTGAGCAACAAAAGTGAGTATAGGTATGTAATATTTAAGCACATACTCATTATCCAAATGACTTGAGTTCACATAAATCACATAAGGCTCAAATGCATTGAGCTCTTTTCTTAGAAAGCACATTGAGAATCATTGAGAAAATTCAAGGAATTGAAGCATTTCAGACATACATAAGATATGTTGACTTCCAAGTTTGAAAACTAATATTTGATTCAAAACATCGTTTGAAACATGTGTATGCAGTGTCAAAACATGAATTTGAATTGTGCATTTGAAAATTTAAACAAGTAAAATGGTTATGCACAAGTTTCACTTTTGAACCAATTAGTAAGCTGAAATATTTTTCAAAAAAATGGATTGCTATTGGAATGCAACATGAATCATTTATTCATTACCCAAATAATTGATAATTTGAAATACAACCCTGGTTAGAAATTATGTGTTACCATATATGCTCTTCCTTGTTGTGACTTGCTTGATTTTGGTTGATCAATGTTGGTTTCCTTCCTTAGCACATTCAGCATCAAAAGTCAAGCTTCGATTTCAACAGGATGTATGTTATGTAGTATAGCCTTGAGAAGTCTTTTCTCATCCTGCACAATCATATTAACTTTTTTCTTCTTTTGATATTCAACTTCTCATGAGTCCATGCTATGTTAGTAACAATGACTCTAAATCTCCCATATGATTAATCCATACAACTTTTGAGCAAAGAGATCATTTAAATTAGCAAGGATTAAGTATAATTTGACTTGAAGAGTTAACTTATGCTTTTTAAAATATGAATCATAAATTCTTTTGAAAGCATAAGGTTCTTTTGAAAAACAGTTTCATTCAAACCATCTTTTAAAAAATGATAAATCATGAATGAAGAAAATGCAATATGAAATTTATTTCAAATTGGGAATTTTTCAAAAACATAATGCATTACAAAATTGAGATTTTGAAAATATGAAATCTCATTTTTGATGTATGAAAAATACATTATGCTCGTGCTAAAAATGGAAGTTAACAAGTTTCAAATATCAGAATGCTTCAGTTTGGAATACAATCACGATGACATATTGAAGGTTTTTTCCAAAAAGAACAAGTCATAATGACTTTGCCGTTGACCTAGAAATTATCTTGACTCATTGAATTTGATTTTGAAAGAATTCAGGTAACAAAATGAGTACAAGAATTTATGAATGATAAAAAATAAATTCATGGGTCCAAATAACTAACGTGAAAGCACTTATAGGATATTCCATAAAATGATCAACGCATCAGCGTACCTTGCTTTATTGCATTATGTTCATTCTAATCAATGGAATAGCCATCCGATAAAGATATTTAGACATGAAGCTTTTCATGCATTGAATTCTTTTCAAGGATTATCACTTGTCATAGACTCCTTTGAAGCATTTCTGGTTTTACAAAAATATTAACTTCCAATATAAATATTTGAAACCATTTGAATGCAATCAAGACATGATGCTTATCAAAACATGCTTATAACTTTTATAAATCAATGTGAATTGAAATCTTTTATGCATTTAAAAAACTTGAACGGACACGATTATGCACATTTTTATTTCATATAGCAATCTAAAAAATGTTGAAAAAACAAGATTTGATTGCTATTGAAAAATAACAGTGATCAAGTAATAAGCATAGCATGAGATAAAGATTTGATGTCACCGTATTTTCTCTTGTCCCAGTGCTGGCTTGTTAATGCAAAAATCAGTTCTTCACTTGTCCAGCTTCTTAGATACTTGGAGGATTAGCTTTTCTCACCTATTGCACTTTTTATTTTGATTGGACTTCATAGTTCCAGCAATGTGAGCTCCAAGGATCTTGATGCTGATGCAGATTCTAGAAATCTCCTTTTAGGTATATGAGAGGCTCTTTGATTCTTTAGTACGTATGTAATTAATCTGCACAACTGATTCACACAATTCTTTCAAGTAATAATAATATGATAGTTTTGCAGAATTCGTGTTGGTATAGTGGATGAAATCTCAAATGATCAGAAGGGAAAGTTCTATCATCCAAAAAATAATTTTTTTGGAGCGTAGTTCAAAAAAGTTCTTCCATCAATGATAGATGCAAAAGATTAGTTCAAAAAAATTTTATGCAGGCTTATAAAATCTGTTTTTTTATATGCATCATAAAAATTAACAATTTTTACTAAAAGAGAATTTGAAGTTCCAGAGCATGATTCATCACATTTGTCAAGACATAGCTCTTCCTGGGAATCCTCTTTCCCATATACCATGTTTTGTGTTATGGAAGCATTTTGTAAATTCCTCATTGTTCTTAACTTCCAATTGTTCATCATTTGAAGATATTCAACCTATAGGCTTTGATGAACAATTTATACTAGAACACAATTTTTAGAGGTATAGAGAGAATCAAGAGTATCTCATATATCTTCATTACTGGAGCAAAACTGTTTTTTTTTAAAATCATTTTCAGTCACAAATATTATATAGAAATCTGATTGCTTTGAAGTTTAAACAAAACATATTTGTTTTTGCAAGAATCGTGTTGCAATAATCCATAGGGAAAATTCAAAAAAAAAAAATTCCAGAGCAACATTAAAAAAAATGTTTTCTTTCAATAATAAAAGTTAGTTCAAAAACAATTTTATTCAAGTTTCTAAGGGGGAAAACATTTTCAAAACAGAAACGGGAAGAATTGGAACATTTTACCGTAGGTGCAGCTTGAGCTTTTGAGAGTGATCTTCAATCGTAATGCTTCTTCTTTGTAATCCACTTTCTTCTGGTCTCTTGTGCTGACTGACTCATGGAAGCGTTTTGTGATTAATCCTTCTACACTTGCAGCTTCCAGTTTGATTCATCAACGATTGATGTATATACCTTATGAACCGTTCACACTTGCAACTTCAAAACATTTGTTAGAAATATGAGTACTATCAAGAGAATACCAAAATCCTTTGATACAGAAGTTTTATTGCTCAAGTTCGGAAGGAAATCAATTTCTCTTCATCTTCTGACCAATTCTTTATCTGCTTTGATTGAAAATCATTTTCAAAATGATTTTAAGTAAAACAAATTTTGGCTTTCAAAAACCGAAAAATCAACATCATTCAAAATCATTCGAAAACGCATCCAACCCAATTTCAGCCACGGATCACTCTTGAGACGTTTAAGTCCTTTAAACAAGAGACATGCTCTGATACCAAATGTTAGGATGGTTGTCACCCAAGAGGGGGGTGAATTCGGTGTTATAAAAATTTTCTTTAAATCAAAGAGTAAATAAAATTAAGTTATTGAAAGAAAGAGTAGGGCAGAGAAGATAAACATGGTGATTTATCCTAGTTCGGTCCTTCCAACCTACATCCAATCCTCAGAGCTCATCTGAGATTTTCTAATCCACTAACAACAATAACATCAGGCTTCTCAAGCCTTTACAAAGGGAATCACATTCCCCCTCATGATTTACACTATAACAGAGACCAACATGCTCTGCTTTCTCAACTCAAACTCAGCCCAACAAGCTCAAGATCCCAATCTCGAGTTTCTGACGGAAATACAATAAGTTTGGATGAACAAATATACTCTCTCAAAGAGTAGATAGATAAACATTGAAGCTCTTGGAGAAGTATAATATCAGAGTCCTAATGTTGTGTGATTTCCTCGAATCCACACTCTCTGTTTTGAGCTTGGTGACTCCATATACTTTTTCTCATCTTTTTTTTCAGTTCGTTGCTTCCTCATATTTATAGATGTTGGCAAAATATGTCCGTTGGAGAGGAGCGTTGTATTTTCTGTTTGGCTTCGGCTCTTATGCTCTGTTTTTCAAACTTGGTCTGCTCTGACAGATTTGTTTGTTGAAAGAGAAAGAATAGTCATTGGAGTCCTGACAAGAAGCAAGTATTTGTTAAAGAGGATTAATCCATTAGAAACTAATTTGCTTCTGTTATACTTCTGCTTCAGTGTCTAACGAGGTTGTATAATGTTCTCTGTTAAATAACTCTAACACAAAGAGAGATTTGTCTGTGAATTTGTCCGTTGAGAGCCAATGTTGAAGACATGTTCAGAGATGCCTATTCCCTGTTAATAAGTCTAAGCATGAAGCATTTATGAGAGCAATTGATATTCAAAAGGCCATTACACAAATAAGGAAAGTAGGTGTGTAGCGTAGGTGAAGTGTGTCAGAGATAAAGTGGTGAGAGAAACAGTGCTCGAGCATAAGACTTCAATGCTTGAGTGTTGCTCAGAATATTTCAAAGAAAAACTCAATGATATGACACAATACTCAAATGTCATATGAAAGTGTTTGAAAAATAACTTAAAACTCGAGTGTTAAATCATAGTGCTTGAGTACTGACAATGCTTCTTGAGATTGCTCGAGCATTATGTGCAAGTATTGTGAAGAAGAGTAAAAAGGGGTTCAATACTCGAGTGATAAAATTGTAGTACTCGAGTATTTGGAGTGCTGGCAATTAGTGCTGGAGCATTCTCAAGGAGTATTGATGAACAGTAAAAAATTTTGAGCCCGATGCTCGAGAATTGGATGCTAGTGCTCGAGCATATGCAGTACTCCCAGTTAATACTTGCAGTGTTTGCTCCCAGTGTTGTATGAAAAACTTCAATACTCGAGTACTGAGAATCTGTGCTCGAGCATTGGTTCTGCTGGATGCCTTTGTTGGAGCATTGCTTGACAGCATGGAGAGAAGAGATATAATACTCGAGCACTGTGTTCTTAGTGCTCAAGCATTGGATGTACTTTCAGCCAGTGCTTGGAGTATTATGTGGAAGCATTGAGTCCCAGAAGCACGATGCTCGAGCATTAAGTGTCAATGCTCGAGTGCTGGCTGTGCTTGATGCGTATGCTGGAGCATTGAGTGAAATCATTGTGCGAAAAACTGATTTTTGAGCTCAGTGCTCGAGCACTAGGTGCCAGTGCTTGAGCATTGGCATGTTTTATGGAGAAAATCTGATTCTGAAGCCCGATGCTCGAGCATTAGAGATCTAGTGCTCGAGCATTAACTTTAGCTACACTTTCAACGACCATATCTCTATCAATTCAACTCCAAACCTTGCATATAATATATCAATGGAAATATATTAAAGTCTACTTTCTTATGAAGCAAGGAAATGTCCCAAATAATGTATATAAATAAAGTTATGATAGATTCAATAAGAAAAGGTCAAAAATAATGCGTTCATTTTTTACCACCAATTTTAGAAATTTATATCTCCTTCATTTGAAATTATTTGACGCTATTCTTGGTGTCTATGAAATGTATTTTGAGTCTAGTTTCATATGAAATTTCTTTCACATCAATCGGAGTTGTATTGTAGGATATATGATCAAAATAGAAGACATATGTCAAGCTGTCAAAAAACAGAGGAGGCCAATGCTTGAGCGTTGGCTCCCAGAGGTCAATCCTCGAGTATTAATGGTCAAATGCTCGAGTATTGACTCCCCAGATGTCAATGCTTGAGTATTATGTGCCCAATACTCGAGTGTTGACTCCAAAAACTCACTGGAAGCTCCGAAAACACATCATACTTGAGCATTAGCTTCCAGAATAAGTTTTGAGCATTCAAATGAAGCTGAGTGAATGGTTAACCAATGTATAATGATAAAACATCTATTTAAAATATTTTAACATTCAAAATGATTTATTTAACAAAATCATCATCCAATTAACAGGATGCATAAATATTTATTAACTAATATGCATTGTAAAAATCAATATGGATTGTAAAATCATTATGCATGGTAAATAAACATTGTGAAAACTTTTTGCATTGTAAAAACATTTTGCTCTTATTTGACATCATGAAAACTAATCATATCTAACAACTGTCAGTTCTTCTCGAGTTCTCTACAACTTTCTTCTTCATATGTATCTGTTCGCATGTCTTCTTCTTTGCATTCCTTCATTGCTTTATCTGCCATTGTTGCTTTCACTGCTTTATCTGCAACTATTCACGCATATCGCCGCCATCATTGCTTAATCTCCAACTCATCATCCTTTATCTGCAACTCATCATCATTGCTTTATCTTCTTTGCATTCCTTCATCGCCGCCATCATTGTTGCTTTCAAAATGTGGAACTTTACCCCCCAAACCCCTCGGCTTTCTCCTTTTTGACCACGCACCATTTTCTTATTCTCAGCATCACCGGATTTAACTATGTATATATGGGTAAAAACCAAAACGTAGAACTGCCGCCGTTGTGTTCATGGTACCAGTGAATGTGAAGAAATATATCATTATGTTGATGGTACCACCGAATTAGAATTAAAAAGCCAAAACACAACAAGTGAAACCATATTCACACCCACCTTACCTTCAAAAGCATTCATTTAATTTTTCCCCAACACAAAAAGGCATTAATTTAAAGTGCCAAACCAAAAGTGTAAAAGTAAATTTTGTCCCGTCCATGAACGTTATTTGGTCATAGTTTTAAGAAGAAAATTTTTGATTGAAAACAGATCAAAAATTTTGTTTTTAACAATAATTTTTGTGTTTGTTTATGAATCTTTTACTATTTTGTTCTGAACTTTTTACTATTTTAATCAATTTTTCTTTATTTTGTTATCTATTATAATATTTAAGTGATCAACAAAAGCATGCCAACATTTTAGAAATTGTTATAGTAGAGAATAAGTATCTTGCTTTTTCAGAAAAAATTTAAAAAAATAAAGGAAAATCATGAAATAAAGAGAAAAAAATCTTCTCAATAAAATAGTAAAAAGAAAAAGAATTAGACAAAAAGAAAAGAACAACGAATAAATTATATATTTAAAATTACAAAATATAGGATTAAATAATAATATAGGTATGAATATGTAGATATGAATATGAATTAGAATTTATGTTGGGTTATTAATTGGAGATTTGTTTTTGGTGCATTGGTATTTACAAACACTATAAAAAATTGCTTATTCCTGTGGATTTTGGTTAAAAATCCGCAGGAAAACATTTTCCTGCAGATTCTCCTACGGATTTTAATCCGCAGGTATAAAGTTTGTAGAAATTTTTTTTTCTGTGGATTTATAATCTGCAGGTAATTGCCGAGAGAGTGGGATTTGTGCATTTCAAAGTGACCAAGAGAAAGCCAATTTAAAAAATACTTTTCCTGCAGAATCTGATTTCGCAGGAAATATTATAAGGTGCTTTCAAATTTTTTAAAAAAAGTGAACAAAAAATACCTGCGGATTTTAAATCTGCAGTTAATATTTAAATTTTTTTTAAAAAAATTAAAAACATACCTGCGGATTTTAAAATCCGTAGGTACCTTTTCCTGCGGATTGGTAATTTTTTACTATATATATACATTATAAAAAACACCTTAAATATTGCTGCATATTTTTGTAATATAATACACGGATGAAATTAATACACATCTTTAAAATATAACTTTAATTTTATTTAAAGAAATTAAATTAATTATACTTTACCTATTTAAATAAAACTTGAGCAAAATAATTATATATACTCCCTCACTTTAACTAAAGAAAACTTATATACACATCTTCAAACACATTACAATATAGAAATTGATTTCTCATCTTAAAAAACACTTGACCTAATTTATTAAACTTTCAAATATTTTGCACTATATTTTGATAAAATAATTATATATTTAATTTCCACATAATTTGTAGTGAAAAAAAATATAAATAGACACACACAAATTTTAATCATTTTACAACCTTGTAATGTAAAAAACAAATGACCTAGTTTATTAAACTTTAAAATATTTTGCAATAGCTAATGTCACTACTTACAAGTTTTTTGTTTAATTAGATTGAACAAATAACTCTAAAATATGCTTAAAAAACATAAAAAAATAAACAATTATATTTTTTTGATAATTTTTAAAAACTTTTTTAATTTCAATTTTTGTTAAATTTCATTTAAACTTTAGAAAATGTTTTTTATCAAAAAAAATTGCGTAAAAAAGTACCTACGTATTTTTTTCCGCAGGTAATTTCCTGTGGATTTTTTCCGCAGGTATAGCATCATGTTTGCTATACCTGACAGGTACATTGCATTTAATGAACTTGAAAGCATCTTGTGGGTGGACCGACAGTAGTTTGATATTGTTGCTGCAGTTGTTGGGTGATATGCTTCCAGAGAACAATGTACTTCCAAATCGTATGTATGAAGCCAAGAAAATCTTATCTACGATGGGCATGAAGTACAAGAAGATACATGCGTGTCCTAATGACTGTATACTATACAAAAATGGGTATGAAGATCTTAGTGAGTGTCCGAAATGTAAAATTGCACGATACAAAGTGGGGAAAGGTGGTGATTGTGGTGATAAACTAGCTAAAAGGCAACCTTTAAAGGTACTGTGGTATCTTCCACTAGTAGCACAGTTTAAGCGTTTGTTTGCCAATGCAAAAAAAACACAGAAGTTGAGATGGCATTGTGATAAGAGAATATCTGATAGAAGGTATCTTCGACACCCGGCTGACTCTCCACGGTGGAAGAAAATTGACAAAATGTTTCCGCAATTTGGTAGTGAGCCAAGAAACCTTCGGCTTGGGCTTTGTATAGATGGGATCAATTTTTTTGGGGACACTCAGTAGTACACATAGTGTGTGGGCGGTACTCATGGTGATATACAACCTGCCTCCTTGGTTGTGCATGAAACGTAATTATATGATGCTTACTATGATGATTTCTGGACCGAAACAGCCAGGGAATGATATCGATGTTTACTTGGCACCTTTGATTGAAAACTTAAAGAAGCTATGGGAGGAAGGCGTTGATGTGTTTGATGCATACAGGCAGGAGTCATTTAAGTTACATGCAATGATCTTCACAATGATAAATGACTTTCCTGCGTACGGTAACTTGTCAGGATACAGTGTCAAGGGGCATAAAGCATGTTTGATATGTGAAGCAGACACACTTCTATCAACTTAAGCATGGGAGAAAAATTGTCTATCTTGGTCATAGGAGGTTTCTTCCTCGGTTTCACCCCTATCGTAGGTTAAGAATGAGTTTTAACGGCTTTCTGGAGAATGGAATGGCTCCAAAAGCATTAACCAGAGAAGAAGTGTATCGTCGGATAGAGAATGTCAACATCATCTTCGGTAAGAATCAGAGAAGTGCCAGCGATAAGAGCATATGGAAGAAGCGGTCAATTTTTTTTTATCTTCCATATTGGCGTACTCTTGATGTAAGGCACAATATTGATATAATGTATGTGGAAAAGAACGTTTGTGATAGCCTTATCGGAACGCTGTTGCACATACCGGGAAAGACTAAGGATGGAATCAGTACGAGACTAGACTTGGTTGAAATGGGAATAAGAGAACGGTTACATCCAAAACTAAGAGATGATGGTAAAAAGGCGTACATGGAGCCAGCAGCGCATACACTATCAAAAGCTGGAAAAAAAAGTTTTTGTGAGTGTTTGCATACCATCAAGGTGCCACAAGGGTATTCATCGAATGTGAAAAGGCTTGTTTCATTAGATGATTTGAAGCTCGTGGGATTAAAGTCTCACGATTCTCATGTATTGATGCAGCAATTATTACCAGTGGCTATTAGAGGCATTATGAAGGATGACATTCGAGCTACCATAACTAGGCTTTGTATTTTTTTAATGCTATATATAGCAAAGAGATAGAAGTTGAAAAGTTGGACGAATTAGAAAATGAAGGTTACATTATTCTCTCCCAACTAGAGATGCATTTTCCCCCAGCATTTTTCGATATAATGGTCAATCTGGTTGCTCATTTAGTAAGAGAAATACGGCTGTGCGGTCCGATTTACCTAAGATGGATGTACCTTTTCGAGCGTATCATGAAGGTTTTAAAAAGTTATTCAAAAAAACATTATCGACCTGAAGCATCCATTGTGGAAAGATATGTAGTGGAAGAGGCTATGAACTTTTGCAATGATTATCTATCTGGGGGTGAATGTACAATCACGGCATGAAGAAGGCGCAAGCAAGGGAACATGAGGTTTAAAAGTGAAGAGTATGACTCGTAAAGAAGTGTTACAAGCACACCTATATATCTTGAATAATATGGAAGAAATTCAACCTTATTTCCATGAACATAAACAGGTGTTAAAGAAGATGTATCCTAATGACATGCAGATAGTAAATGAACAGAATAAGACATTCATAGGATGGTTAAAGGAAAGGGTTTCTCGTGACATTGATGCTTCTGAGATGACCAAATGGTTAGCATGAGGGCCTGCATTTGAGGTGGTCACCTGGAACGGTTATGACATAAATGGGTCTTCATTCTACATAATGATTCAAGACGACAAAAGTACAGTGCAAAATAGTGGGGTGATGGTTGTAGCTGAAGCCATGCACTTTTCAAATTCGAAAGACAAGAACCCTGTACTGGCATCTATGGCTTACTATGGAGTTATTAAAGAAATTTGGGAGATGACATACAACAAGTTCAAATTTCCTTTATTCAAATGTATGTGGGTTAACAATAATGCCATTGTGGTCGACCAACAGTTTGGATTTACCTCAGTTGATCTTGAAAGAGTTGGTTATGGAGATGAGTCATTCATTCTAGCAAGTCAGGCCAGACAAGTATTTTATGTCACAGACCCAGCAAATAAAAAAATGTCGATTGTACTTCAAAGTAAAAAACAAAAGGATGGTGATCCAACCTTTAACCTGGACGATACACCCCCTTTTACTATAAATCCGCCTAGACCACGTGAAGCGGAATTGGTTAATGATGATCACTATGCTGTAAGACAAGATCACTGTGAGGGAATATGGGAAAATACATAAAGTAAGGAGTTAATTACGAAATTTCGATATATTTGTGTGTTATATGTGTTTACCTTAGTTTACTTTATTCATGCTGATTACAATTTATTTATATCTGACATTGACTTCTTAACAGAAATATGGTGAATTCTGATGAATCACACAGTATGGATACATAGATGAAAACCCACTGGTGGTGCCAGATTCGACTGTGAAAAAGGTTAGGGGATGTACAACTATGGACTCCTTGACTGCACGTCATCGCCAACGACAGGATAAGCTGTATGTAGAATTCGATGCCGATATGAATCCTATCGGTGATGAGCAAGATCGATTTATCAGCTATTTAGGGTATTTGGCACGGAGCAGAGTTAGCATACTGTACCCTGGATTGCGGTCTGTTCCACAGGAAACACGAGATATGATATGGCAAGAAATTTTGGTATGTAACTTTCAACACCACTTCATTTTTGTCTTCATTTCGATTGGTTCAAATTTCATTATAAA